>JAVTVY010036479.1:0-16480 GCA_036873755.1 Hanleya hanleyi
AGAATCTGACCTGGCTAGAAATATCAGAACGATTCTTAAATTCAATGAGGTCATGGAGACATATCTTCTGACTTTTGAGAATATTGCTATCAGTTTAGAGTGAAAGGAGAATGTCTGGAACCTCTAGCAACTGACGGACACAGATTATCTGTGGAACAGTCCAATTATGAAGTAGCGAAAACTGCCATGTTGACAGTTGGTCCCTTAGGTAGAGGAAAAGGCATAGCCGTCCTTGTTGACATTATTTAACGAATATTCAAAAATACAAGCTACAAACTGTGAACTTTTGTACTACAAATTTCTGTAAAGAGGCTTCGCACACACACAATCACTTGTCGTACGGTTTTAATCAAAAAGTCTTCGTCAAAATCTGAAAACAAATGAACTTTAATATCGTGTAGTTTGACGTAAATATAATTTTGTGTGCAGTTATTTCCAGATAATATCAGTCCAGTAATTGCCCAATTAGTCGCCTCGTTTGGAAAAGTTATCCCATAAAATCGGAATTTTGCCGACCTCTAAAATTTTAGAATTAATGAAATTTTGAAAATTTTAATTTTGAAATGAACTTATAAGGATTGGCGAATCTATCCATTAGGTTCAATTGATATCTAGATAACTAGAATATTAAAATTCGGGAAAGGGGCAAAATCTGGCGATTTAACGTTTTTGGGGAAAAAATTATTTCTTGAAATTGGTGAATGAAAACACCAGTGGCATTCATAGTTACATGTCTGAATTCATCTGTGTTCTGTGAACGTATTTTCTGCGATGATATTATAGATTGTTTATTTAACCGAACTGTTGACTTCTCCCCTACCTGTTAGAGGCAGCCATTTGTGGAGTTTGTAAGGGAGAAAGAGGTGGTACAGTTCATTACAGGTGGAGGAGTAGTATCTCCAGTGGGAAGTTATTCTCATGGAAGAATTTAAGAACAGTATTCCTTTGATTATTAAGAGTTCGGCTCACCTTGGTGAACTGAATATAGTCAAGTTTAAGAGGGTAGCAGTTATTGCTGATGACTACAAATTAACCAACCACAAAAAATGATAAATTCCATTATGGAGAAAAGTGGGAAGGTGGAAAATTTGACAATAATTTTGACCAAGATAGCCCTAGCCATAAGAATGGGGAAGGTCGAGATGAACTGGTTAAAGAAGTAGGGCCTGGTAAAACCTTTCTAAGACATGGAATGCACATGTCATTATTGTTTGAAAAAAGGTCACCTGAATGTGGATTGTTGGATTCTCCACAATGACCTGTTCCTTTCATTAAAGGATTTGTCTCGCCTTGGTCGAAAACTAGATACCAGAGTGTTACAAGAGATTCTAAGGGATATGTCGCCAGTTTAATCCAGAGGGGCAAAGTGAAACTAGTTAACTTGAGAGACATCAGGGCATCACAGTCTCTGATGTTATGTCTGTGTCTATGGATAGTTCTGGGAATTATAGTCCTGTTCCCTTATACTCAGTTAACCTGAAGTGTGAGATGGCCACTCTTTCTGTGACAGTAGGAATTGTTCAAACAATTTCTATTGTGGGTGTGACCTTTTTGCTAGGAAATCACTTCCCGGGGGAGAAAGTGAATGATCAGATAAGCCCAAAGTTAACTCTGATACTGAAGTATTATTACGATGAGTTTCCAGGGATATTCCCGGTACGTGTAGCAACTAGGCCACAGTCTCGCGATGAGAAACCGGAACACTGAGAAAATCAAACTGAGAGGAGGGGGGTGATACCGGTGTTCGGCTACCAGAGACCTTTTGGGGAATCTAGGTGGTAATAATGAGAGTGGTAATTCACCAGATTCTATTTTCAACCTGTCACCACCAGTTGAAGAAAAGCAGGCTGTTGCTGTTATCAGGGATGTTAAGGACACCGCATTGTCGAAAAATGAAGCTGAGGAATTCCCTGAATGTTCCTTATGTGAAGTTGGTGTCTTAATAAAATGGAAACCACCAAAAAGCCCAGCTAGTGAAAGCTGGTAATTTTTACACCAGATTGTGATTCCGCAGGCTATCGGACTGAGATCTTACGATGACTCATTACATCCTGATAGTCTGCAAAATCAAACCTTCATTCCCCCGTTTTCACTCTGTCACGTCGGTCTGAGATAATCGGGCGAAATAACCGGATACACAAACGCCAGAGTTTATCAACAGCAAGTGCCCATATATGGTAGTTCGGAAGAGGACTTTGCTGTACACGTCATGATTGCACGCTCGTCAACATCAAAGAGCAGATTTTCATTGATGCAAGACCTGAACCATACATGTCATTTGGTAGACAAACGTCTGCAATCTAATAAACCACTTCCATTAATATCGAATCCATCTGAACCATTCAATAAAGTTTTGGTAGATTATGTCGGTCCCCTACTCACGACATAGTCTAGATATGAATATCTGCTGACGATCTAGCTCCGGTGTAGCCTTGTTCCATTCTCACGTAGTATGGAACAAGGCTACACCGGAGCTACTGACGATCATAGATGTGACCACTAGATTTTTTACTCGATATATGGCCTCCCCAACGAGACTCAATCTGATTATGGGTTAAAAGTTATGTCTGGATTTTTCCGGGAGGTCCTGTATGAGATGGGCATTGGACACCTAAAGTTTACAGTCTGTCATCCACACAGTCACATGACTCTCAAGACTGAAGAACATGATAAAATGTTACGTTCTCGAGTTGGGACAAAGGTATATCGTTTGTTCTATTTGCTGCAAGGAATATGTCCAATGAGCCAACAGGCTTTAGCTCATTTGAGCTATAGTCTTGAGGTCAGAGGTACTTTATAGATCATAAAAGATGTTTCTTAGTGAGGCTGATGAGACTAACTTTCAGATAATGACTCAAAGACGTGCGAGTTAGCCTAAGAACATATTGGGTCTTCTCAAAAGGTACCGATTTAACACCAAGATGTCTCGTGCCTTTAGTCCTGGAGAAAAGGTGTTAGTCTTGTTACCCTTGCAAGGTGAGCCACTATGAACTTAGCTGCCAGTGGCTGTGTAATTAGTACTCCAGATCGGAGGAAAACCGGAGTATGTCACATTAATATGCTGAAGCAATACCTTGAACGTTGGTCTATCTGTTGAAGTAGTTAATGTAGTTAGTCAAGGTAGAGAGTAACCCAAACATGTTGAAATTAACAATACAGTATTGGGAGAGTCTCACATGGAACCATTGTCAGCAAAACTGTCAAATCCAGAGGTTCTAGAGAACCTCGACAGTAAATTGCATCAGCAAAACTGTCAAATCCAGAGGTTCTAGAGAGCCTCGACAGTAAATTGCATCATTTTGTCTGAACAGCATTGAGCAGATATTAAGGATTTGCTCAATTAGAAGCAAGCCAGGTTGTACTCCACTTGCTGTTCGTGATGTGGTTGACAGTTGTAGGTGAGACCCGCCTATTAAGCAACACCCATGCAGGCTTTATCCTGAAATTATACTCGGGCACGAGAAGAGGTAACTACATGCTAGAGCATGATATTATAGACCCTTGTCAGAGCAGCTGGAGCTCACCTGTTGTACTCGTACCTAAACCAGATGGTTCAGAAAGGTGACCGGGTGCTGTACTGGCTGGGTTAATCAGTGTCCAGGGTAATGGGAACTGTGAGCACTCTCGTGTTCTGGCACATGTAGGCACCGTCGTGATATGACTGAAACAAGGTTGAAAACGACGTTAAACCCTACTACTCCCCCTAGTCCCTGGTTCAGAAAGGTGCTGTATAGAATACCATAAGGTAAATACTGTGACACTCAACGATTCCTAGAAGCGAAGGCTATATTGACAGGGTCGGTATGACCAAGATAAACTTGTAAAAGGCTACTGACGGGTACCTTTGTAAGACAAGGCTAAAGAAATGTCTGCGTACGGTTTATACCAGTGGAATGTCATGCCGTAATACTCCTGCCAGTCTTCAACAGTTAACTAATCAGGTCATAACCGAACTGGAGGATTGTTTTGCATACATTGAAGATGTATGACATCTGGGATGGCCTTTTAGAACATCTTAATTATTTGTCAGACTTGCCAAAGCCCAATCTTGTGATAAATCTGCAGAGAAGTGAGTTTGCTCGTGCCGAGAAGTGAGTTTGTTCATGCCAAGGTCACCTGGGTCATTTGGTGGATCAAATTCAAGTACTACCACGTGAAGCGAATGTCAATGCCTCTATGGACTTCCCTGTTCCCTGTTCTGTAAGGAATTATGCAGATTTTGGGGAATGAGTGCTTTCTACAGGAAGTTTCTACAGTAGAAGGAGAGAGAGAGAATTAAGGTTCAGAAATATTTCAGCCATATACAGTAGAAAATTTCAGTGACCTTGTAACCCTTCTGACAAATCATTTGAATACGAACGTCAGAGTCCTGTCAGACTGCCTTTAAAAAACTCGAAGCCATTCTGAGCAGATAGGAACTCCTCTAAACCATTCAAGGTGGCAATAGATGCCAGCGACGTAGGGGTGGGAGCTGGATTGCTTCAAGAGGAGGAAGTTGGTGTGAACAAAACTTTGAGTTATTACTCCAACAAACTCAATAATCACCAACGGGCATATTCCACCCTAGAAAGGGAAACGTTTAGCCTGGTTTGGTCAATATTCCTATATTGGTTTTATAATGCTTTGAAGTTTATGTAACCAACAGCTCCAGTGATGTAATTATGTATATTGACCACAATTCATTTGTGTTCTTGGAAAAAATTTAAACCAAGAGTCAACGATTGTTTCGCTGGAGTCTGATGTTACATCCATGCTTTTGAAAATTGTACATGTCACTGGTAGAAGAAATATAATGGCTGATGCATTGTCAAGAATATTATTGTAATGCACTTACTGTAAATTACCTTCACTGATCACCAGTATCTTGTAAAGAAAAAAGAAGGTTTCTTTTATTTAAGGAGGGGGGTGTTATGATAGCGTACACTTGCCCTCCTTTAATTTCCCAATTGTTACTGATTTGTTATATTGTCCATGGTAATTGTAAACATCCCATATCTGTAGAAAGGTTCCGGGCAGTGACATCATTCTGCATATATGTTTTTGCTAGATTGGCATAGATCTATAGTGAAGGTTCTAGAAATGACACATGTATATGGTATGGAGCAGATTGCACTCGAATATGAAGCTTTTCAGAATGCAAGGAAGCACAAGTCACACGGAATGGCAGTGAGAATGCAGCCTGAATCACTGACCGGTGATACAGCCAATTTGGAGACACTTGAAGGAAACCATGGTAACGAATCACTAATACACAATCTGGGGTGAGCTCGGTCAATTCTTGGTATGTTCTTTAGAATACGTTAACCAGAAGACTACTGCGAAGTCATGTGGCTCTGTCAGTATGTCGGCACCTCTTCCCACTTCCCTTGTATGTGTTGTAATACTTGAATGGGTGATCGGGTGCTGTACTGGCAGGGCTGATCAGTATCCAGGATAATAGGAACTGTGAACACTCTCATGTTCTGGCACATGTAGGCACCGTCGTGATATGACTGAAAAATGCTGAAAACGAAATCCTACTCACAATCTGATGGAACAACTTGCTATGATCGAGACCAATATGACAGAAGAAACGAAGGAAAATAAACCGCGCAGACGACCGGGTAAAAAACGATGCTGTTATATATAAGGAGATTGGAAGGCTGAATACCGAAGACAGAAGCAACAACAGTACCGAAATAACACACTCGAGAAAGGTAAACAACAAAACATCTCTGAGTCGGGAAACGGCCAGTAGCTGGTTGAATCCTATAAACCTGGGCCTGAAACAAACATTTAATAAGCAACATCAAAATGGTCTCTTCCTACCAACACAGATTGATGGAGTGAAAGTGAATTGCCTGATTGATACTGGGACGTCAATTGCGGTCTTTCATCCACACAAATATCATAAACTGTCAAACCCAGAGGTTCTAGAGAACTTCGACAGTACATTGCATCATGCAAGTCGTCACCTAATCCGGTCATAACTGGACTGGATGATACATTGATGATGTATTAGTGTATGACGCCTGGGATGACCTTTTAAATTTGCTCATGCCAAGACCACCTCGATCATTTGTGGATCAAGGTCAAGTACTACCATGTAAAAGGAAATGTCAGTGACTGTGGGCTTCCCTGTTCCATGCCCTGTAAGTGAGATACGCAGATTTCTGGGAATGAGTGGTTTCTACAGCAAGTTTCCACAGTAGAAAATTTCAGTGGCCTTGTAACCCTTCTGACCAATGCATTGAAAACGAACGTCAAATTTGCTTGGTCAGAGTACTGTCAGACTGCAGTTAACAAATGTTCCAAACCATTCAATGTAGCAATAGATGCCAGCGACGTAGGGGGTAGGAGCGGTATTGTTTCAATAGGATGGAGCTGGGATTAACAAACATGTGCGTTATTACTCCACCAAAATCAGTAAACACCAACGGGCATATTCCACCCTTGAAAGGGAAACGTTGAGTCTGGTTTGGTGAATATTCCTCTATTGGATTTATAATGCTTCGAAGTGTATGAAACCAACAGTTCTAGTGATTTAATTATATATATTGACCACAATTCATTGGTGTTCTTGGAGAAAATCTAAACCAAGAGTCCACGATTGTTTCGCTCTAGTCTGATGTTACAGCCATGCTTTTGTAAATTGTACATGTTCCTGGTAGAAATAATATAATTGCTGATGCATTGTCAAGAGTATTATTGCAATGCGCTTACTGTAAATTACCTTCACTGATCACCTACCAGTATCTTGATTGGCTATCTATAGTGAAGGTTCTAGAAAGGATACCTGTATATGGTTTGGCGCAGATTGCATTCGAATTCAGCTTTTCAGATTGCAAGGAATCGCAAGCCACAGGGAATGGCAGTGAGAATGCAGCGTGAATCAATGACTGGTGATAGAGCCAATTTTGAGACAAGTGAAGGAAACCATGGTAACGACTCACTAATGCACAATCTAGTGGTGATCTCGGTCAATACTTGGATGAGTGACCGGGTGCTGTACTGGCTGGGCTGATCAGTGTCCAGGATAATAGGAACTGTGAACACTCGTGTTCTGGCACATGCAGGCACCGTCGTGAAATGACTGAAGAAATGTTGAAAACGACGTTAAATCCTACTCACTCCGATCTGGTGGGACGCCTTGCTAGAATCGAGACCAATTTGACAGCAGAAACGAAGGAAAGTTAACCGCGCAGATGACCAGGTAAATAACGATACTGTGATATATAAAGACATTGGAATACAAGCGTCTAGTCCGTCATTCATAATTCAGCCGTCGTCCATTAAAGGATATCCGCGTCCATAATCCAAAGACCTATTCCATATCCATATAACAGTATTAGCACCAAATTCAAAAAAGACAATGATAGTATACACGAAGATAGTATAGACGAAGGCTGAATGCCGAAAGCAGAAGCAACAACAGTACCGAAATAACACAGTCGAGAATGGTAAACATCTCCCAGTGGTAATGGTAAACATCTCCCCAGTCGGGAAACGGCCAGTAGCCTATAAACTTGGGCCTGAAATAGAAACATTTAATAAGCAACATCACAATGGTCTCTTCTTGCCAACGCAGATTGATGGAGTGAAAGTAAATTGCCTGATGGATCATGGTCGTCAATTTTGGTCTTGCATCCAAACAAATATCATGTCATACAAACAGAGAATCGACCTTTAATGGAACCTGGTTGTGGTCACATTAAAATGACAAATTTTCGGACAAACCACCTTAAAGGAGTACTTACCTTATTTTTGAGTGTGACTATATTTATCAGCAATCGTATTCCAAACCTTATTATATTAAACTTACGTTGATAGAATGCGAAATAAAAGAAATATTGAATATTTTGTTGCTCGCCACGGCGTGCACTGGGCGCCGCCATTGCAGCACTGCGTGACGTTTTTAGATGAGCGGAAGTGAGTGTATACTCATCTAAAAACGTCACAACGTCATGGAGATTTAAGGTTGATCGTGTTGGTCATGCCGATAATTCGCACGAGAAGGAACCGAGTAAATCCACTGACATTCTAGTTGATTTTAGTAGTTGAAGTGTAATCATGAAAATGTTTACGAACTTGGAAGCATCGTCGTTCAACTCAAATCACTGGACAATTGCAGAGGACGCTCTTTTAGTTTAACGCTCAGCTTCAAATTTTGTCCAAATTGAATCGGGCAAGTCTCAGTTGAAAGACTTGGAGAAGAAATTATTCATATGGTGGAGATAACCTAAACCACTTTCCTTTTCGGAATTATCCCCGTTGGATTTGCCGCGCCAGTTTTATTCTCGAATTGAACTCTTACTCGGAGTAATTCAAATCTCCGTAGTTGGATCGTCCCTTGATCAAGCGTTAGCCGTGACTTTGTCCTGAATGCTGACGTCATCAGTGACGTCATCCCACAGGCAACATGGCGGCGCCCACGTCGACCTCAAAGCGGAAACATGGCTTCACAAATTGTAATAAAAATAATAGATTGTCGCCCTCAACGACAGTTAAATTGTTGGTTATATTTCTTTAAGAATCTAACCTTTGTAATAGGAGCCAATATAAAATAAGGTAAGTACTCCTTTAACCTCAACGTTACCTCAGGACTACCTCCTGTGGTACTGGGTTATGACTTCTTGAGACAACTGTGACCTCAGTATGGGTGGTGGCACTTTAGGTCTTTGGATTATAGACGCGGAAATCCTTTAATGGACGACGGCTGAATGTTGAATGACAAACTACTTGATAGTAGATAACAGATTCCTGCCCTGTGTTTTGAAGAGTTGGGAAAGTCAGTGAAACTTTTGTGCAATCCAACGGCATGATGCCGGCCACAACTGTTGTAGATCCAGGTACATTCCTTAAGAGTGGCAAGTTTTAACGACCAACCAAAGACATTATACAGGGATACGCAGGGATGTCTGCCAATAGAGAGAGTAGTTGGCCATACTGAAGATAGGGAAATGACACACGACAGACTGAACCATCTAGCACATACCAAATGAGAAGTACTTGCACATGTTGCAGATATTTACCGAGTGGCGATTCAGAACTTGATGCCGAATGATCAAGACCAGGTTCAACAACTTTTGTTCTGACTGCCTTCGCCAAAGATAAAGATGACTTTGGTCGAACAACTTGTGGCCTTTATCAATTCAAGTTTATGCCTTTTGGTCTGTGCAACGCCCCAGCGACATTCGAACGCCTGATGGAAACTGTTTTCCCTGAAATGAAATGAAAGGTTTGTTTGCTGTACTTGGACGACATAATTATCTTCTCCGACCCATTCGAGACTCATCTAGCTAAGCTGAAGGAAGTCCTGTGTAGGATCGAGGAAGCCGGTCTGAAATTGTCGCCCAAGAAGTGCCATTTGTTTCGGAAAGAAGTAAAATTCTTGGGACACATCGTTTACAGCTTGGGAATATCCACAGATCAATTCCAAATTAGTACTATGAAGCAATTGGATAGATATGCAAGAGGTGGGGAAATTGACGATGTGTGGCGACCGAAAAGTACTGGTCATATGAAAAAGGCTTCCAACGGTACCTCAGATTCAGACCCGTGCCTTACTCTAGGGATCGCTGGTTCGAATCCCGCACGGGACTTGACCGATTTTCAGCACTAGAATCTGAGCTATAGTAAGACAGTACAATCCCAAAATAACGAAAATAATGTTATGAACTGAGGGCCACTTGGGTACAAGACCCATGGTCACGTGTAGGCCGAGAAATAGAAACATAAACGGACTAACTTGGACTGTCCGTACTGAAATTCTATTCTATTCTATTCTATTAGCTGACATTTGTAAATTTGGGGTCGAAATATACATATGTGTCAAAATCTTAATGCCGAAATGGTAATGGTTCCATTTGCAAGATGACCGTTAAATTTGTTCACCAACGCATTTCATGTACAAGACATATTTTGAAGTATGTTCGGGATGAATACATTTGATTGGGTGGGGGTAGTGTGGCGAATTTCGTGTCAACGAGACCAACAACAACAATGAAAACAACAACAACAACGAAGCAAACGATGTCTGGGATGAGGAATCAAGAGTTCCCAGAAACTTGCCTACATCAAATTAGAAGTCATGAAGTACCCAACTATCATTCTTGTATATCATAACGATGTCTGGAGACGCTCGAAATTAGTTTTTCGAAGTTTCAAAGACCCTCTGGTTTTGACGATCAGCTGAATGATCGTCATGTTGTCTGATGCTAAGGGATGATTTCATGTACTGACCAATCAGCGATCAACAGCTTGCATCAGGCTAAGCTTGGATACAGGCTAAGTCCAACCCAACTAACTATTCTGTATTGTTAGAGCTGTATGCAGTACGTATGTGCATGTTTGCCTGGGAATTGTGATAATCTTGTTTGTACATGGCATTGTTTTTTAACAATCATCGATATATGTATATATATTTTTGTGTTTCTATATATATTCATGTATGGAAATAAAGTAAGTAAGGTTTAAGGTCTCCCCTTGAACACCAAGCATCATCCCCAGCAAATGAACCAGCAGCACTTGGTCGAGCTATACGTCAGGTCAGCATTTATAAATATTGTCGTCATTCCTGACACCGTCAGTCCTGTCTGGGTCTCAATACTAGAGGAATATACAAATAAGATGAATCAGAAAAAACGACCAACGATAGATAAATAAATGTACAACTCGCCAACAGACAAATGAACATCTGAGGGTCTTGGGACAAACATCAACGGCTGGTCATACATTGGTCGACCAACAGTCAACTTGGTCGTACTTTAGTCGACCAACAGTCACATTGGTCGACCAACAACCTTGGTAGACCATAGATTGGTCTTACAATTCGCCGATAGCCAAATAAACATCTCGGGGTCTTGCGACGAACATACTGCTGAACATACATTGGTCGACCAACACTCAACTTGGACACAATTTGGTCGACCAATAGTCGCATTGGTCGACCAACAAACAAACTTGATCGACCCAGGCTAACAAACTTGATCGACCCATACATTGGTCGACCATCTCCATTGGCCATTTATTAGCAACCAACAACACTGGTCATCCCAAACCTTGCAAATCAACACCATTTATCATCTGTTGGCTAACCAACAGCACTGGTCATCTCAAACTTTGTAACCCAACACCATTGGTCATCTATTGGCAGCAAACAAGACTGGTCATCCCAACCTTGTCAAACCAACACCATTGGTCATCTATTGACTACCAACAACAGTGGTCATCTCAAAGTTGGCCAACCAACACCACTGGCCATATGTTGGCTAACCAATAACACCGGTCATCCCAAACTTTGTAACCAACATCATTGGTCATCAATTGGTCAATCAACAACCTTTGTCACCCCAAACTTGGCAAACCAACGACACTGGTCAACCCATACTTGATCTTCAAACTACAACATTCAATTACCAATATTAGTCACTGCTTGGATACTTTAACAACCAAATAACAACCAAACTCCACTCCAAACAAACTTGGCAAACCAACCCCATTGGTCATCTATTTGCTAAGCAAGAACACTGGCCATGCCAAACTTTGGAAACGAACACCAATGGTCATCTACTGACAGCCAACAACATTGGTCATCCAAAACATGGCAAACGAGCACAATTGGTCATCTATTGGCAACCAGCAACACTGGTCATCCCAAATTTGGCCAACCAACACCATGGGCATCTATTTGCTAACCAACAACACTGGTTATCCCAAACTTTGCAAACCAACACCACTGATCATCTATAGGCTAACCAACAGTCCCATTGGTCGACCAACATCCTTGATAGACCATAGATTGGTCATATAATTCGCCAATAGCCCAATAAATATCTCAGGGTCTTGTGGTGAATATTTTGCTGAACACCAACTGTTATTCATACATTGGTCGACCAACATGCAAATTGGTCACAATTTGGACGACCAACGGTCGCATGGGTCGACCAACACCATTGGTCATCTATTAGCCACCAACAACACTGTTCATCCCAAACCAACACCATCGGTCATCCATTGGCTAACCAACAACTCTGGTCATCAGAGTTACTGTTATATGGAATATGGAATAGGTCTTTGGATTATGGACGCGGATATCTTTTGGACGACGGCTGAATTATGAATGACGGACCAGACGAACACTGGTCATCCCAAACTTGCCCAACCAACACCTTTGGTCATCTATTGGCTACAAACAACACTGGCCATCCCAAACGTTGTAAACTAACACCTTGATCACCCCAAACTTGTCAAACCAACGAAGCTGGTTAACCCATTTTTGGTCAACAAAAAACAGCGGTCAATTACTAATATTAGTCACTATATGGGTACTTTAGCAACCAAATAACAACCAGGCTCCACGACAAACAAACTTGACAAACCAACCACATTGGTCATCTATTGACTAACCAACAACAATGATCATCCCAAAACTTTGTAGACCAACACCATTGGTCATCTATTGGCAACCAACAACACTGGTCATCCCAAACTTGGCAAACCAACACCACTGGTCACCTATTGGCTAACCAATAACACTGGTCATTCCAAACTTGGCATTCCAACGCCATTGGTAATCTTTTGGCTAACCAACAAGACTGGTCATCTCAAACTTGTTGAACCAACACCATTGGTCATCTCTTGGCTAACCAATAATGCTGGTCATCCCAAACTTGGTTAATCAATAATACTGGTCAAACCATACGTGTTAAACAAACTACAGCGGATAATTCAATAACCAAATAACAATCGAACTCCACATTGTATTTGAATGAATAAAACTGTGTAACCAACATCCTTGGTCGCCCCAAACTTGGCAAACCAATAATACTGGTCAACCCATATTGGTCAACAAACTACAGCGGTCTATTACCAATATTAGTCACTACATCGATAATTTAATAGCCAAATAACAATCGAACCCCACATTATATTTGAATGAATAAAACTGTGTATATTGTTGTTGGAAATCAGTATCAGCTTGATTTATGGTCCATAAGCTTCATAACCATATCCGTTACTGCTCAACCACGAATCTTCGACTTAGGACTGTGGACTGCGGCTACTTACCGACCAACCACGCTACAATTATTATACTGATCGAGCTCTTTTGCTCTTGGTGCTTCAGAATTGTGAACTTGTGAGCAGCTTCTTTGGATAATTTAACGGTTATTTACATCTGCAAATCAACTGGAGAGCTGTTCAATACATTAAAGCGTCACGGCGTGTTCTCATGGCATCAGAGCCCTACCTCATTGACGGGAGTACTTGGAGTAGGGTCCCACTTCACTGACGGGAGTACTGGGTGTAGGGTCCTACCTCACTGACGGGAGTACTGGGGGTAGGGCCCTACTTCACTGTTGGGAGTACTGGGGTAGGGTCCTATCTCACTGACGGGAGTACTGAGGTAGGGCCCTACCTCAATGACGGGAGTACTGGGGTAGTGCCCTGCCTCACTGTTGGGTGTACTGGGGTAGGGCCAGGGCGGGAGTACCGTACTGGGGTAGGACCTAGCTAAGATTCATAGCGTCTCCCTTCCCTCACCGCTATGCCGACGACAAATACATTTTCCTGGTGGTTACTCGAACATCTCCATGGCGCACTTATTATTACCTTTGCGCCCTATTGGACCTTCATTAACTTGAGAAAATGGGCCGCCATGAATAAAAATACAGAAATGGCAGACTAAATAGCCATTCGTCGGTCAAAAATTCATTACAGACGTTAAAATTATCCCTATGGAGCCTCAAAATAACCTGAAATCGAGGGTCAAGAAGATGGGCATTTCCGTCATAATAGACCCCGTGTATACAGGGGATGATGATCACAACATCGATTATGGTATTTTTATTCATGGCGGCCCTTTTTCTCAAGTTAATGAAGGTCCAGTAGGGCGCAAAGGTAATAATAAGTGCGCCATGGAGATGTTCGAGTTACCACCAGGGAAATGTATTTGTCGTCGGCATAGCGGTGAGGGAAGGGAGACGCTATGAATCTTAGCTAGGTAGGACCCAACCTCAATGATTTCTGGGGTCATATCCGGCATTCAGTATTCAACTGTCATCCACAAAAGAACAGTACCGGTACCGTACGGAATGTTCCGAATGTACATTGTTTGCATTTTGAATTCAAACAACTTTCGAATATGTGTTGGGCCGATTATATGTTACTCTGATTATCAAATCGTAAAAACTTTCCAGAGTTTTACTCCATGAGAGATAGAACTGTTAAACAAGCTGTGGGTCAGCTGGCTATTATGGTCGCTCTCGATGGCCGTTTCGTTTCTTTGTATGCACAGAATTCACAGATTTAAACAAAATTGTACTGGTTTGAAGAGATACCTGCTGATAATTTTCAAAATTTCAGTGTCGTAGGATAATTTCTTCGTAATATAACAAAAACAGAATAAAATTTTCCCCACTTTTTTGTTTCAAATTCTGTTGGGGGATTTCAGATTCAATTAAGCCAGAGAAAAAAAAAAAAAAAAAAAAAAATGCCTAAACAACATTTATTCAGGACTACGGTGGCCCGTTAGGGCCATTGTCGTTTTCTTTTGATTTCCTATGTTTTTCTTCTATTTCCGAAGAAACCAACTTAATTTTCTAAATTTTCTTTGTATTTTCCAAGAAATCAACTGAATTTTCAGCGAATTCATAGCAATATTCTGCGAATTTTCCGTGTTCAACGACGTAAAAACAGAGACAAAGTCGAAGAAAAACCTATGAAATTCTTGAAAAACACCAAATATAATTTCCTCCGCGGATATAATATTTCCTCCGCGTATATAATCATTTCCTCCGCGGATATAATATTTCCTCCGCGGATATAATATTTCCTCCGCGGATATAATCATTTCCTCCGCGGATATAATCATTTCCTCCGCGGATATAATATTTCCTCCGCGGATATATTTCCTCCGCGGATATAATATTTCCTCCGCGGATATAATATTTCCTCCGCGGATATAATCATTTCCTCCGCGGATATAATGTTTCCTCCGCGGATATAATATTTCCTCCGCGGATATAATCATTTCCTCCGCGGATATAATATTTCCTCCGCGGATATAATCATTTCCTCCGCGGATATAATATTTCCTCCGCGGATATAATATTTCCTCCGCGGATATAATCATTTCCTCCGCGGATATAATATTTCCTCCGCGGATATAATCATTCCTCCGCGGATATAATCATTTCCTCCGCGGATATAATATTTCCTCCGCGGATATAATATTTCCTCCGCGGATATAATCATTTCCTCCGCGGATGTACTATTTCCACCGCGGATATAATATTTCCTCAGCGGATATAATCATTTTCTCCGCGGATATAATATTTCCTCCGCGGATATAATATTTCTCCCGCGGATATAATCGTTTCCTCCGCGGATATAATATTTCCTCCGCGGATATAATATTTCCTCCGCGGATATAATATTTCCTCCGCGGATATAATTTTTCCTCCGCGGATATAATATTTCCTCCGCGGATATAATCTTTTCCTCCGCGGATATAATATTTCCTCCGCGGATATAATATTTCCTCCGCGGATATAATCATTTCCTCCGCGGATATAATATTTCCTCCGCGGATATAATATTTCCTCCGCGGACATAATATTTCCTCCGCGGATATAATCATTTCCTCCGCGAATATAATATTTCCACCGCGGATATAATATTTCCTCCGCGGATGTAATCATTTCCTCCGCGGATATAATATTTCCTACTCGGATATAATATTTCCCCCGCGGATATAATCATTTCCTCCGCGGATATAATATTTCCTCCGCGGATATAATATTTCCTCCGCGGATATAATCATTTCCTCCGCGGATATAATATTCCTCCGCGGATATAATATTTCCTCCGCGGATATAATCATTTCCTCCGAGGATATAATATTTCCTCCGCGGATATAATATTTCCTCCGCGGATATAATATTTCCTCCGCGGATATAATCATTTCCTCCGCGGATATAATATTTCCTCCGCGGATATAATCATTCCTCCGCGGATATAATCATTTCCTCCGCGGATATAATATTTCCTCCGCGGATATAATATTTCCTCCGCGGATATAATCATTTCCTCCGCGGATATAATATTTCCTCGCGGATATAATATTTCCTCCGCGGATATAATCATTTCCTCCGCGGATATAATATTTCCTCCGCGGATATAATATTTCCTCCGCGGATATAATATTTCCTCCGCGAATATAATATTTCCTCCGCGGATATAATCATTTCCTCCGCGGATATAATATTTCCTCCGCGGATATAATATTTCCTCCGCGGATATAATCATTTCCTCCGCGGATATAATATTTCCTCCGCGGATATAATATTTCCCCCGCGAATATAATCATTTCCTCCGCGGATATAATATTTCCTCCGCGGATATAATATTTCCTCCGCGGATATAATCATTTCCTCCGCGGATCTAATATTTCCTCCGCGGATATAATATTTCCTCCGCGGATATAATCATTTCCTCCGCG
>JAVTVY010036480.1:0-17129 GCA_036873755.1 Hanleya hanleyi
TGTGTTATTTCATATAAAACTATAAATGAACCCAGAATTAATGAGCTACAATGGAAAATATTGAACAATATATACCCTACAAATGTTTTACTGGAAAAAATGTCAAAATCAGATTCTGAAAATTGTAAATGGTGTGGAAATATGGAGTATATAGAACACTTCTTTTTTCAATGCAATGACATTAGATTATTTTGGTATGACATTGAGAGAAGTTTATCTGTTAAGGGATCGTTTCCATTAATCGTTTTTTCTTCAGTCGCGATTTTTCTTCAATTTTCTCGATTGAAAAACGATCAGTCGCGAGGATATCGAGAAAAAAAATGAGAAAAAACGATTGAACCTTTTCTGGAAAAAACCATTCTCTCGCGATATCGTTTTTTAATCGTTTACCCATGCGCGATCCGTTCTTGATCGCGAATCTTCAATCGCGAGAGAATCGTTTTTTCCAAGGCGCGAGAGAATCGTGAGGCGGAGTGATATTTGACACATAGGCCGTGTTGCCGTCGTACGCCGCTCTATCCGCGAACTGGGAACTACATGTAATGTTGATTGCGGATTTGTCGATGGAAAAACCTGTATTACTATACTATACTGTATAAATGCGTAAGATAGCCGAATAATGTATATGATTCACGATCTATAGTCTCCTACAAGCCGAAGTAGGGCGTATGCTGGAAATATCTTTTCATATTCCTGTACCATGCTTCCTGTGACGTTCGCGCTCAGATTTACTCTGGCAAAGCGTAAATGACAAATTACATGTTTATTCAATAATCGTGTGAGTCGACAATGTATTAATGATACAGGATGATAGTCACAATATCTTGTTTTGTAAATACCGGGTACAGGTCATAAGTGGATTTGAGTTCGTTGATTGCATTATCAGAATGTTTACGGCACAGGCTTGATAGAGGTGTGAATGGGCGCATGGTGATAACCCAGAACAGCTTAGCCCTCCAGCCGAGAATTTCTAGGTTAATTAAGGTGAAAAATAGTGTAATTAAATATGTATATTTTGTTATAGTAAAACATACATTAGGAAAGGATATCCATTCATGTTTTGGTACAGTTTTTAAACTATTGAGATGTGAATAAGTTAAAAAAATCACCATCAAGTTAATTTTATTTATTATAAGAATATTCGCGGCAGTGATTTCATATTTATATCAAATACATATCTTTTTGATTGACTCGCATATAACGGTTGGATTCGCATATGTACAATACTTTTTATTTTAATTTTATATTTTGATAAATGAACTATAAATGATTCCAAAGGGAAGCTCAAGCCAAAAACCAACTGAATATTATATAATTTCATCTCTTACTGGATTAACCAGTTGTGAAAATTTTTACAAATAGCCCGCGCTATATATTAATAATTAAGTGCTTGCGAAGACTCAAAAGCCCCGTATGACAATGTTATATTCAATACAGCGCCATCTATCTACACAAGGAAAATGGTGATCGTAGGACAAAAAACCACGCGTACAGCGAAAATCTGATGCCCGCACAGATGCCAAAAACGTTCACGAAAAATACTACACAAGAAATCTGGAATAATACCAGCTTTAAAACACAGAAATACCCAAAATAATAGACGAAATTGCAAGTGCAAATGACCCAATTTGACCATATCCGGGCCTGTGTCCCGTACAAAATATATGTAAATATGAAGTTATAATTATATGCATAACCATCCTATGTATATATATAGATATTTTTTTCAATTTCTTTCAATATCTCCATCGTATCTATATAACCGCCAACTGTACAGAAACACGCTATAGTTTTACACTAGGCAAAGAATGGAAAAGGAAGAAGAAAAAATGATCGAACTTTATATAGTCTGACTGAAGTGTTAGAAACTCGAACGTGTATGCGGGTCAGTCAGGCTGAACCAATGGCGTACTACTTTCGGCTATAATCCTCAATCGTTTTTTTTTTCAATCGTTTATATTTTCTCGATTAAAAAGCGATTGAATCGTGATATCGCTTTTTATTCGCGAGAATTTTCTCGATTGAAAAACGATTGCCAACAGAAAAAAAACCCATTCGAACAGCGATCGCGAATGAATCGTTTATTTTGAAGAAAAAAACCCATTCCCTCGCGCCTTGGAAAATCTCGATTTCGAGAAAATTTGACGAAATAAACGATTCATTCGCGAACGATAATTGGAAACGGTGCCTAAAACGAAGTGCCAACTTGCTTTATCAATGGTTGATATCATGATGGGTATGCTCAGTACAAGATATATTGGAACTAATGATTTATCTTTGATTAACAAAGTAATTTTGATTGGGAAACTATGTATTAGTAAATTCAGATATGGCAAATATGCTAATCTTTGGGCACTGTTGAACAGCGAATGTAAATTACGTAATATAGAGTTCTCAATATACTGATTCAATATGCCAAATGTGCAATGAGATGTATAAGGATTATAATGAATATATAATGAATGTGTAATGTTTAAGGAAGATATAATGATGTACCTATAAAATGTGTACGATAGTTTGGAAAAATAGGCAAAACAAATCAATTTGAGTGTCGGAAAACTGGCTTTCTATTTGAAAAAGCTCCCATGATAACAAAACATTACGCGAATACAAGTAAAAGTGTGTTCACAGAAAATAACCTATGTTTGAATGCGTTGTATAGTCACCCTAAACAACATCGACATCGACATCGGCTAAAACGGTGGTCACGAAGGATTCATCTTTGAATGATATGTACTCTATATTTTTTATATATATTTTACTTCTAATTTGACGTTTCGAGTTTATTTCCAACAGAAGTTCCCATCGATGTATTAATTTGAATAGCTGCCATACATATGTGAGTGGTCTCTGAAATGTGCGTTCTTGAAATTCCTGTTGAACTGGGGTCAAATTTGTCATATCATCCATGACTGAAAAGAGGAAGGGTGGTGGACAAAGAACAAAGGTGGTGGACAAAGATGCCGGTCTACTGACAAAAGGTCGCATGACTGACTGCTTTATATCCGAAAGCATCAAACGAACCAAAACTGATTCCCGAGATGATTGGTATCCCAGTCGAAGTTTTTATTGTAGCTGTTAATGTGGGCATCTTGAATGGCATGCGCACACAATCCCTAGCACCGACTTGAGCTGTATTAGACACAAATATTCGAGAGCGATGATGTAATAAGCCCATAAAGTCATCTGATGGAAATTGATGAAATGCGTGACCGTTAGATAAAAGAAACGGCACAAATGGGGAAAATAGTAGTATTCAGAACACAAGTCTCCGAGGCCTGATGACGACGACCAAGTGCGAGCGTATTTATCACAGTCTCAAAACTGCAATGGCAATGATTTGTAGAGTGGGAAGCCTGCCACTATATACAGGCAATAATTAAATCCAACATGTGATGGAAGAAGATGCTGGCGTACTGTCAAGCCTTCAAAGGAACTCATATGACATGGCGGATCTTTCAAGGTAAACTTTTCAAGGTAAATGCGCTCAGAATGATCATATACTGGAACCATCATGTGTGCTGCATTCCATTATTGTCGATGCTTGGCGCAACCTAACAATGGTAATTATATTTTCGAAATCGTTTTACTCGATTAACCAATCGACTAATTGGAAATATTTGATGGAAGATAATACTCCAAATTAGACAAGAATTGTGGAGAATGCAAATTTCGATATGATTACTGTTGCCATCTTGAACAGACTCGTGATGTTTTATGTGAAGGAGTATGACATACACACAAACTACTGAGACCTAAAATGATAAACTATGATGTAAATGCCCCGGATTGGCGAACAAAGACATTGCTATAATTAGAGTAGACTCCACATGCGAAAAGAAAAAAAAGTTGTGTGGTGTTAGTGGACAGCCTTTATCTTTGATAAATATTGTACTCTGGCGGCAAAACACGATCGTATGGTGCAAGATCTCTGGCTCTACGTTTCGCAACTCCTGTCTAATTGCGCTTAAATCGAGGCCATGTAATTTAAATTTCCATTGCGTTCGAATGAATACCGACAACATCATACTCTAGGAAATTCATCTAGATGAATACTGGTTAGCGATATGCTTGAATATCAGCTATATTATTCCTATGAATTATCAATTGAATTATCCTTCGTTTTCCAGCAGAAAAAATATTTTGTGATATTCAAGCGTATGATGCACTATTATGTTTACTATTCTTTTTGTTTTGTTTTACGTATAATTTCTCATTTGCTTTGCTTTGTGTATCGGGTTGGAAGAAAAAGTTATAATTAAATGGTAAATAAATGACGAAAAATACAAATATAACATTTCATATCTGTGTTCATTGTTCATACATGTCAAAGTTTGTTTCGCCTTCGCTCCATTATTCCACCTCTTGGAGTTCGTATGACACCACACATTGTAGCCAGAAACGTTTCGATCAAGCCATGATCAGGCGATGTAGAATTGGCCATACCCGATTAGTTCACGAACATTTACTAAAAAAAGATACCAGCCCCAAGGTGTATTCCATGCCACGAATATCTCACAGTGAAACATATTTCGATCGACTGTATGGATTTTAAGAGATTCTTTTTATCGTGCAGCTACTTTAGAAGATCTTTTTAGTCGTGTAAAAGGAAGACTATATTTGTTTTGTGTTGATTACTTCTGGATTGCTTGTTTTTGTTGGAATACGTAGACTTGTGTTTGATCGTCGCTATATAGCTAAAATATTGCTGACCCGACGTTAAACCTTCACAGTCCCTAAAGGTTATGCTTCTGATTAAGACATTTTTATTCTACTTACAGAGTTTCGGATTCCTTTTCTTCCTTTGTTTCAGCTTGGTCTTCTGAAATCAACGATGTTTTGTCCTCTTCCTTTTTGGTCGCCATTATACTAGTCAAAATTCGATAGTGTGATGTAGAAGTCCACACCGACTGAAAAAGTATTACATGAAAAATGCCATTTTCAAGTCCCCCAGATATATAGTCTACAATCTAATACGCACGGTATAATAAAACTCCACTATATCGATCATTTGTATCCTTTTATTTCGCTGTATAGTCAAGCTTCTGGCAAAAAGATGATATTCTTGATTAGGCAAGTATTATTCTTGATTAGGCAAGTATTATCAAGTTTGAAAGCAAATAGAAAAAATACAGTCCATCAATAACTTCGAATTCCCGGTCACAGATGTCTTCACCTGCTAAGCCAGTAATGATACATACATAGTATGTTCACAAGGCAGAAGACTACTGTAAGTTGTATATGCTTTGCTAATACGCATAACCCGATCAGAATGTATGTGAAGGGTGATGTTATAAGACTGGAATTGCTCTGCTCTTTATTCGCTCACTCAGGACCTAATACAATGCCTTAGTTAATTTTAAAGCTACATACATGACGAAATACTTCACGAGATGTTTTTGTTTGACAAACATGACAAAGTTGCATGATTTTCTCATTATGATCAATGTTGATCTCAATGCGAATTGGCAGACCTATTATAAGTACGATTATACGCAGCAATTGTTGAAGCAAAATTCCATCTCAAACTTCTAACTCATCAAACGTTAAATAGACGATGTTCTCGCTTTGGACGAGCTGTATAGTATAGATGTTACTCTGAACGATACATACCACTTTATCTGGATTTAACGTGAACCACCTATAGCTAGAGCAAATGAATAATATATCTGGTTCCATTCTTTAAGGAATAATATAATCTAGAACGCTACGCAGCGCATAGCCTACATATCTCGTCTACTGACATTTTCTAAATCCTGTGAAAATGTGACAAATCCAATGAATATTAGTATATTTGACTCTATTTTTTAAAGTAATAATATATTCTAGAACGCTACGCAGCGCATAGCCTCCATATCTCGTCCAGTGAAATATTCTAAATCCTGTGAAAAACGTGACAAATCCAATGAATAATAAATATATTTGGCTCCATTTTTTCAAGAATAATATATTATAGAACGCTACGCAGCGCATAGCCTGCATATCTCGTCTAGTGACATTTTCTAATTACAACACATATAAGGGAAGTGGGAAGAGGTGCCGACATACTGACTGCGTCATATGACTTCACAGAATAGTCTTCTGGTAAACCTATTCTAAAGCACATACCAAGAATCTAACGATTCGTGATATGTGTTGTATTTCAGGTACGCTTTTATTGTACCTGTTCATGTGGCAACATGGATGATATGACCACACGGCCCCTAGCACCGGCATAAGCGGCATTAGATACAAATCTAGTGAGCTATGATGGAAATGCTCTGACAACTCGTATACTGTGGTAATTGGTGAGCTGTTTCGCTGTGACGATTGGTGAGCTGTATCGTCGTCAGATGTAAATGACGGCAATTAACACGAAAGACTAGTCTGTAAGCACCCTACTGAATCGACAAGTATGATTATAGGTAAACACCACCGGTCACGTGTCAAATCACAGTCAATGGTAGGTTTTTCGGTGCTTCCGTTATCAAGCGTGGGCGTGTGTCTGACCAGACGACAGTGACAACAGCCGAAAATGAACGATTTTCAGCATATCGATGACAGGTATGGTTACTGGTGTCCAGTCATTTTTTGATGGAGAGATATCGTACTATATTGTCACCAACTGTAGGGTTATTACTATTTCAAGGTAACAAAAATTTTAAACATTTTTGCGGCGAGAGGTGTTTTTAGGTGTTGGTGGACAGTCCATGGTAGGTATTAGCATCGAATTACAGTGTAAGGAAATGAGCACAAAATGAAAACGTGGGAACTTACTACCTGCTTCATGTATCACTGACTCATTCATCTCTCGATTCCTTTCACTTGTGTGTGGGTTTAAGAGGAATGTGAACCATTAATAGTTTATTCTCTGTCTGTCTGATATTACGACAGTCCATGGTATCATCATCGGATCGATCGACAGTCCATGGTAGGTCAAAATACGGTCAGTCCGAACTGACGTGAACCGTGTAACCTTGGCCAATGATTCGTCAAATGGACTGTTGCCAAGACAAATGGTAGCTACCATGGACTGTCGACATATCTGATATACAATAATATGTTGCCTCATTATAACATTGCAGCTGTTATCCGGCTCCAGTGTGAAGTGATCCAATCTACAGTTCATGGTCGCATGACAAATGGACTGGTGCATTCATCTATAATCATACTTGTCGATTCAGTAGGTTGGTAAGGCCCGATGTCGACCCAGCATCAACTTCCCACAAATATGAAAAATGTGACAAATCCAACGAACCTAATGAATAATTCTTGCACAATTTGGACGGACCAGAATACTCTATACAGCGCATTCGCTCAAAGTTTCTCAAATATCTAGGAACTGAGAAAAACGCCAAAAACAACATCTTTAAGATATCCATTGTGAGCAGTCGCAATAAAATGTGACTGAGGTACTATATACTGGAGAAAACGACTTAAAAACTAATTTTGATACATTTGGAATAGTGGGCATTGACATGAATTGGACGATAGCAACATCATGACGTCTTTTTTTGGCATCAATGCTGACAGCTTCATCCTTGCATTGGTCGTCTGATGTGGAGAAGTGGTATAAAAAAAAAGAACAAAAAAAAAGAACAACAAAAAAATAACCTTCTTGACGTACTACGTTATTATATTCCAACAACAGTTTCGAACATTTATTTCTTTAGAATAGTGTACAAGACCAAGTGTCTTTGGAATGGCATTGTTTATATACCGTATAGTGATTACGTTGTCACTAAACAACACATCCATGTTTTCACAAATAAAAACATGTTAAACTGGTACATAAACTTCTTTACATACCCGGTAATTAAAGCTATATCACTGAGGTCAATATAAGAAGTTAGAAACCCCTGTCTTATTTGGAAATACCTATACATGAGGAGATATCTTTTGTCGTTTAGCAAATGATCGTACAGCATTATTTTTGTTATCTTGTGATTACACTATCTTAGTATAGCACCAAGTGCTGGCGGTTTGGGGTACCTTATTCTGCTGTTCGCTGGCTCGAATGCAGCTTGAGACTCGGCAAATTTTCAGCACTAGAGTCTGTGCTATACTGAGACAGTGTAATCCCAAAATAACGAAAATACTGTACTACCTATACAATTGATAATATTGGCTGATTTATCGATAATGTACAGGTTTAAGGCATATGGCTACCACTGAGGGGCGTCGCATTTAAAAACAGCTTTGTCTCACTCTCGGCAAGCTGTCAGCCCAGCCGTTTAACTTTAAACTTTATAGAAAGGTCGCATATACATTTCTATTTCGCACTGATAAAAAACCGTTTGATTAAATTTATCTAAGTCAGAGAAGTATCTCTAATATATATTTTGAAAATATTCATGTGATGGGAAATTTCTTCAAAATTCATTTGCTGTATAGTCGTCCTGTCTCCAATGTCACAGGATAGGAGTTACTCGAGATTAGCTTGAATAGGTGTTAAATAAGCCAATTTTTCGATCCTTAATGTAGCTGATACAAAAATTCAAAAGTCCTGGCTTGAAGTATAATATTAACTGAATATACAGATATCCTTTTTTTCACGAACAAAGAAGCGAAATTTCTTCAAAATTGGTTTAAGTTGAGAAACATATAACCATAACCCGATTTTTTGCGCGAACGAATGTAAGCCTGCCGAAGAGCCGTGCCACTTAAAAACAAATCTAGGTTACATATGACAGAATTAGCTCCTCTGATTCTGGCGGCCATTTCTGAACATGACTGACTAAAGAATACGAGATCTGATACTTGTCTGCCTGGAATATTCCGATGCGATATCTGGATATCCCAGATTATCTGTCCGATTCCAGTTGCCTTTCTGAATGGAAACCGGAAGCTTTACACACCACATATAACTTGATCAAGCTATATCAAAACAGATAAGAGTTTATCCGATGACGTCAGAGTGACAGCATATGGTTCAAAAGAAACTGTAATAAAGGTATGATCCTGCTGTCCTCTCAGCTGAAGTTGTATTGGTATGTCCACACTATGTAAACAAATATTAATTCTTGGAGGCCACCAAAAGTCGTTTGAACATGGAATCGGAATTCATCAGTCTGTCAGGTGTATCGTACTCAACAATCTGTAAGTAAACAGATATGGTAAAACTTTATTATCTATAATATTCTATACATGATGAAAGTTTGTATACTTAGAATGTCATATTCCATTCGAACGTAGAGAGATATCTACATTGTTGAGTATATCCATACAGGCAGCTGGGCATTCATTCGCCATGCTGTCCTCTTTTTCTCATTGTTTTTAATATCCACGTCACCAAACTAAATATGTATACAAAGGAAACACATTCGCCCCCATTCGCGAAAGCAGTGGCTGGATTCTTGTTGATCAGTTTATGAGAGTTCTCTCCCCTGATACGTTTATGTGTTGTCTAAATGGTCATTTCTTGCCCTTTGTCATTTATAAATTCGTATAGTTTTGCATTATATTATTATTATTATATTATATGTAAAATTTGGCAACATAATATATCAACAGCATATAGGTATTCCAATGGGTGCTAATTGTGCACCCCTGCTGGCTGACCTATGTATGTTCTCTTATGAATATGACTATATGCAGGCGCTTTCAAATTGAAGCGATATGCAAGAGGTGGGAAAAATTTACGACGTCTGGTGACTAAAATGCAACCATATGTCTCTACAGAAAAGTATTCGTCGACACCTAACATTCAGATCCGAGAATACGGGACGTAGCCTTAGTATCTCCGCTACGCTTTTATTGCAGCTGTTCATGTGGAGACTGTGAAGTATCCACACAGCTCCTAGCACCGGCTTAAGCGAAATTAGATACGCTAGTTCGGGAGCTGTGATGACAGATCAGCTCAAACAACTCATCTGATGTTAATGGATGAGCATCATGGGCGTCTGATGGAGTAAACGCCTTAAAAACCGACCCATTCAAAGCTCGTTCCTTCTCATTCCCCAAACGCTATATAGACGATCTTCTCGCTGTGGATAATCGCTATATAAATGACACAGTGAAGGATATATATCCCCCCCTTCACTGGATTTGAAGGAAACTACAGATAGCCCTACAGGCACATCATATGTAGACTTATATCTGTATAAAAATGAAGCGGACCGTCTCTCTCGTCGACTTTATGACAAAAGAGATGATTACAATTTCGACATCGTAAACTATCTCTTTCTGGACAGTAATATTCCAGTATATGTCGTAGCATTTGCTAGATATGGTGTTAAATGTGACGATGTTAATCAACGTCACAAAACATTGTTGCAGAAACATAAAACAGGGCTATACCACCAAGCGCCTCTACCCAAAGTTTCTCAAATTTGGCGATACATATCGCATGCTGATAGCAAAATACGAGCGCAGCGTGCAAGATCTATGGCGATACGTTTCGTAACTTTTGTCTAATTCCGCTTAACCCGGGACTAGGGGCCGTATGAATCCATGTACTTTAAGATCCTCATGGTGCTCATATGAACAGTTACAATCAAAGCGTGACTGAGATACATCATTCTACTAACATCATTCTCTAGTGGACGACTTTACAACGAATATTATGGATTAAGAATACTGATCAGCGATACGGATTTGATATTTTTGGAACATCATGATGTCTTGCCGGTGTGGAAGCAACCGTGGTGCGCCAGATATGAGGGTCCGGGGACTATGGTATCTGAATCTGGGTGATTCACCCAGATCCAGATACGAAAGTCCTCCCTCGGAAACAATTGTCCCCATATCAGCAGAAACGAGGGTCCTGGTATCGTTGGAGTCCGGGTCACTGAAATCTAGATAGGAATGTCCCTTCTCATATATATACGGCCCGGACCATGGCATCTGGCGGACTATGGGCGCTTCCACAGCTATGGAAGTCCTCAGAGTCCGGCATTCCACAGAGTCCGGTTGACCTATATATGAAACTAAAGGAATAGTAGAGACTAGAAATTCTGAACGGAGATTCGGCCAGTAAATCGGTGGTGCAGTGGGTAAAGGCATAGACGGTGGACAATACAGCAGAAAGTAAGATTGTGGGTTCGATCCTACTCGGGGTCAGTTGAAAATGTTTGATTTTCTGCATTTCTCATGTACAGCTTTAGTACGTCTTGTAAAGTTACACCGTCTCACCGTCTTGTAAAGTCTCACCGTTAAATATATATATATTTTTAGAAAAAAATAATTTTATGTATTCAAATCAATATACATATTTACCTTGGCCCAAATACGACATGCTATTAACTTTAGTTTTGTATATATATATTTTTTTTCATTTTGGGTGGGCGTGGGGGAATTCTTTCACTCCTTTCTCTCCACCCAGGTGCAAACATTTTCACCGGGGTGAAAAGGTTTCCACCTGGGCGCAAATGTTATCACCCTGGTGGAAACCCGTTTTAACATAGGTGAAATCCTGTTTTCATCCAAGTGAAAATCTTCTTAACCCGGTGAAAACGTTTCCACCCAGGTGAAAACCTTTTTACCCAGGTGACTGGGAAGTTTCCATCCGGGTGAAAACTAAATCAAAAGAAGCAAACCTAGAACTAAAAAAATAATACAAAACTGGAAAAATATCAGGTCATATATGGGCCGCCGTACATCTTCAATATGTCGTAGAACACCGTATAAAAGTACTAGGAATCCTTCTTTTCGCGCAGGGTTAATTTTCGCACGCATATGATTTTGTGAATGTTGCGAAATCAGAAAGAAACACGATATATTGAGATATCTAATGAAAATGTATATCACGTTTCTGACATCAGTAAATATTGAGGAAATTGTCATGTCGGAGATCGCTATTACTGTTATAATTAATCTTACTCTAAAATGACCACGCTAGTAGTAGTGTTACGTGATTACAGCGCAACTTGACCTACTTTTTTGTTCCCCCCGGTGGCGGAGTGTGGAGGAAGTGTGGCGGGGTTTCCCAGTGGGGGATTCCCCAGTGGGGGTTTCCCAATGACGATCACGTGATCAAGGCATGTCTAGACTTGTTCTGGGTTGTACAGTTCTGCCATACGGAGGATGGGTACTAGTATTTCGCTGACGTCCTAGTAATAAACATAATCTATAGGTGTTGTGGCGGCTGTGGTTGGTGGGATGGAGGTGGTGGTGGGTTTAAGATGGCGGCTGTGGTTGGTGGGATCGAGGTGGTGGTGGGTTTAAGATGGCGGCTGTGGTTGGTGGGATGGAGGTGGTGGGTTTAAGATGGCGGCTGTGGTTGGTGGGATGGAGGTGGTGGTGGGTTTAAGATGTCGGCTGTGGTTGGTGGGATGGAGGTGGTGGTGGGGTTAAGATGGCGGCTGTGGTTGGTGGGATGGAGGTGGTGGTGGGTTTAAGATGGCGGCTGTGGTTGGTGGGATGGAGGTGGTGGTGGGTTTAAGATGGCGGCTGTGGTTGGTGGGATGGAGGTGGTGGTGGGTTTAAGATGGCGGATTGTAGAAAAACGTATAAAAGCAGGCGATTTTTAGGGGTGGGGTGTATTCATTGCACTACCCTGCGGAGCACTCTGACTGACCTGACCTGACCAGCCTGCCTGCCTGCTTCACCTCTAGCCTGCTTCACTTCTAGCCAGCCAGCCAGCCTGCTTGCCTACCCGCTTGTATGAGACGAAAGCATGAGACGTGGAGAAGATTTTCCCTGGCACCCAGCAGTACCTTCGGTTGAAGTCTTGCCTGAAGACGAGCGTGTGAGGGAGACCCGCACTCTTACACCGGACTGCACCCTATTGTTGTATCCCAAACGTGTGGAGCTCATCGATGACGACAGTAGGTGTTGGTGTACGTCTGAACCAGCGCGCGTCTCTTTATCCCCGGAAGGCTGGACTACCTTGAAACGGGTGTTATTGGGTGACCTCGACGGTGATAGCATTCACCTGTGTGACGACGTCTACATTTTCCGCGGTCCCTATTTTGCTCGACTCCTCTGTCTCAAGCAAGGTGGTTTTACTCTGGACCCTGATCTATGGACAGCCTTGGAAAAAGTAATCCCCATGGTCGATGAAGTACTATCTCTATAGGAGCCACATAACCCATCAGAATACTGCGTATCACGGACTACACCCGTAGAGCTACTTCTGGTCTATAAAACACGTCCCTCTGGATCCCACACCTTCATTTCTACGGTTGCAGAGCCATGGCGGAGATCCAGCCCCATGCGACTCGCATTTTACAGTATGCCACCGTGGTGAATTCATTCACGGGTTACCGAGCAATGGTTCGGTCCATGTTTGCAGATGGCGACGACAACGAGGGACGACGCCAGATCCTGAACGAGTTCACAGAAGCGGTCCTCCACAGAGTGCACTCGATGGAGAGGCGTGCCATCACTCACCACTACTGGACTATGACAGCCATCCTTGATGCTCGGGGTATGGACCACGAGCGCTCACGCCGGAACCAGCACCGGCTGGTTGGCCTCATACTAGTCTGTGCCCTATTGACCCTGGCGCTGTGGTATTGACACTATAAATACCAGGGTCAGACAGAGGGTGTGTCATTCACCGTTCGACATTGGAGCAAGCATGTCATCCGTCCTACGAGCCATCCTGCCCCTTACACCCCAGGTGGGGTTACACGTCTATGAAGATAAAGTCACCCTGGTGGAAGACTGTGGAGCTATTTGCTGGTCGCCCACTGAGACCGTATCGAATACGGTGACGCTACAGCGTGACGGCTGGACCAAATTTAAACGGGTGTTGAGCGACGAGCTCGACGGACACCTCATCCACATAGGCAATGCCATCTACGTATACCGTGGGCCTTTCTTCGCACGTCTGGGCCGCTACCAAGATGCTACGCGAAGCTTCACCCTAGACCCCCATCTGTGGTCAGCCTTGGAGAAAGTAGTGCCTATTGTGGACCAGCTGTTTACACCGGACGAGCGATCATCAGACGAGTTGGCGTGGGCTCGTGCTATGGAGGACGCGCTGGCTGAACCCCATGAACAACAACTACATGAAACCGACGACGACGAGGCCATTGACTACCCGGCTGAACTGAGTCAACCAACACAACGGTGGTAGAAACTTGTTATAAATAAACCATACTCTCCGGGTCCATCATCATTGTGTCACCATGAAGCGCTGGGAGAAGGTGTTGGATAACTTATACTACAGCCCCGACAGTCCGGCGGCCTATAGTGCCTTGTCGGCTCTATCGAGCGGCCAAACCCCAGGGGATACAACGTGCTCAAGTCCGAGATTGGTTAAGAAAACAAGACACCTATACCTTACATCGAGCTGTCCGTCGCCATTTTCTACGGAACCGGGCCATCGTGGGAGGAATAGATGCCCAGTGGCAAGCGGATTTGGTCGATATGAGCGCCTTTGCCAAACACAACGATGGGAATCGGTATATCTTGACGTGCATCGATATCCTATCCAAGTATGCGTGGGTGGTACCCATCCGGACGAAAACGTGGGCGAATCTCATAGCGGCGTTCAAAGACATCTTCAAGACCGGGCGCAAACCTTTGTATTTGCAAACCGACGAAGGCACGGAATTCCTCAACAGACCGTTCCAAGCCTTTCTGAAAGCCCAGAAGGTGTTTTTCTTCCATACGTACAACCAGACCAAGGCATCCGTGGTGGAAAGGTTCAACAGGACATTTAAAGGTCGCATGTATAAATATTTCACCTATAAGAATACAAGGCGGTACATCGATGTTCTCCCGAAACTGGTGAGGGGTTACAATCGAGCCTATCATCGAAGCATACAGAGAGCCCCCATTACCGTGACCCAACGCAATGAAGCCCAAGTCCGGCGTGTCTTGTACCCCAGGCCATCGCAGCGAACGACGAAGGCGGTGTACAAGGTCGGGGACCCTGTACGGATCAGTAAAGTCAAGGGCAAGTTCGAGAAAAGTTACTTGCCCAACTGGAGCGATGAGCACTTCCCGATTAAACGGCGCCTACCCCGACAGCGGCGAGTCTATGAACTGGAAGATCTTCAAGGGGAACCGTTGCTAGGCACGTTTTACGAGATGGAATTACAGCCTGTCGTAAAATCACAGCAAGACTACTACACGGTGGAGCAGATTTTGAAAACGGTACGTCGACGTGGCAAACTGTTTCATTTCGTCAAATGGCAAGGCTGGCCCAGTTCCTTCAATTCCTGGGTCGCGGCCAACCAGGTGAAACGACTATAAAACCAGACACCACTACCGTCCTCCTTCATTCCACGTCCAACCATGAACACGGTGCAACCGTCTCTGAACACAGCGTCTTCCAAAACGCGCAAAGTGCAAGTAGGCTTTGGTGTACTAGTGCTAACCCTGCTGAGTGTGTTGTACGGAGGTGTGTTTTACGACGTAGCCTATATCAGCACGTTACTTAACCAACTGAGAACACCAGCCATCAGTGAAACCGGTCTACAGAGAGCACCAGTCGTATCCAGCCCAGTCACCACCACCTCCACACCCCGTGTACAAGCCACAACGAGTGTAAGCTCCACACTTACACCAAGTACATCCACTACGTCTGAAAACCCACCGGATTTCATCCCTCACAGTGAACCGACAACGACGACGACCCACGTTGTACCCATCACCACCATCATCATCCCTGAACGTGAACAGACAACGACAACCGACGTTGTGCCCACCACCACCACTCCAGTTCACTCGTACCAAATTTACAAGAGCGGGTTACCACGACAACGGGTACACCTCCAACCATGGACCCTCGGTGGCAGCATCCCTTCACCTGCGTCATCGCAGGACCGACGGGCTCCGCCAAAACGCACTTCGCCAGGAAGCTCCTTCAACACGCCGACAGTATGATCACTCCACCCATTGCCAGAGTCGTGTGGTGTTACGGAGAATGGCAGGAAGCGTATGCAGCAATGCCCCACATCACGTTCGTGGAAGGCCTACCTAACCTGGCCGATTTGGAACCCGACACCTTGGTGGTTCTGGATGATCTCATGGCGGAGACGGATGCGCGGGTCACCCAACTTTTTACCAAAGGCAGCCATCATCGGCGGCTCAGCATCATCTACATTGTACAGAATCTGTTCAGTAAAAACAAAGAACATCGGAACATCAGCTTAAATGCCCACTACATGGTGGTCTTCAAAAACCCGAGAGATACCACTCAACTGCTGCACCTGGCGAGACAGATGTATCCCGGCCGCACACCGTTTGCATTGAAAGCCTTTAAAGATGCCACAACCCCTCAGCACGGGTATATGCTCTTCGACCTGAAGCAAACCACCCCCGACCACCTTCGACTACGGACCGGCATCTTTCCCGGAGAGACTCACCACGTGTACATGCTAAAATAATGTAAACACACCTACAGTGGCTCCCCCAGCTGGGGTGTGTGTGTTTTGATGATGGGGATAATAAAAAAGAATGAATACCACAGCAGGATTATGTTCTCTGAAGTAGATAAAAAGAGCAGAATTGTGGGTTCTAGCATTAGTTGTACAGGATGTCTGCGCGAGTACGGAAGCACGCTCCCACGCTCCGTGTATTGAAGACGGCCCCACCCGAGTTAGTCCGAACCATTATACGCGGTGCGGACCCTGCTCTCGTGTGCTGTCTGTGCGAGATTGGACTCAATATCTTAAAAGGCAACGTACCACTGACTCCGGCTCAGAAGACCAAGTTGGCCAAGCATAAGACAGGTCTAAGAACCTTAGTCCAGAAGTGTCTCAAACACAAAAGGAAAAAGTGTTACAAAAAGGCGGATTTCTCGGGGCTATCTTAGCACCGTTGGCCGTTTCCGTGTTGGGTCCAGTATTGGGTGGACTCTTCGGCCGACAATGAACCACACGAAAAAAATGGTCCTCGTCGAACCTCGGCTCCTTCAAAACCTCCATTCGCCCTACCCTGTCCCTTCTACGGTGAAGACGATAAACACCCTCGATGGAGAGATGCAACAGATCTTACAGAGACCGGGGTTAAGCGATAGTGAGAAAGTACAGCGGTACAATGAGACGCTTCAGCGGTACATGACGTTCATGGACCAATACAAAACCCTCTCTGCTCCACCACCACCACCATCACCACGTGACACACCGCCGACCTCAGCACCGTTCCAACAGCCGGGTGGAGTACCTTCCACAGCCCCACAGTGGGTCGAAGACGAAGTCCTGAAGAGTGTACCTGCCTCGTTCAAGAAACAAGCTGGCCTGGTATTACAACGG
>JAVTVY010036481.1:0-16553 GCA_036873755.1 Hanleya hanleyi
GGGTAACAAGGCCAGATAAGTGATGCAGATTTCATTTGTGAAATCGACCAGGCTTGAGATACCAACTTTTCTAAAGCTACTAGTTAGTAGACAAAATAAGTTCTAATAAAACCAAAAGAAGTAAATAAGCTGATAGTTCCAACATTAACCCATGAAGAACATAAAAGACAAAATATGACCTTTGCCTTTCACATTTAAGCAGTGAATCACAGATTTGACAGACATAATGTGCAATGGTATGAATATACAGTGAACCCTCATTATAATGAAATTCATTACTTATTGTCATTCCAATTTGGTCTTCTTTGAGCATGTTGAGATCAGTTAAACTAAAGTACAAGTATGCCAATGATACATGTGGCTCGCTGACACCATATCAAAAGCATAAATTAAAATCTGATTTCATCATCCTTTTATTTGACAGGTTGCTCCTCTGTGGCGTTGCAATGCAGTCTAGGAGTCGCTTATTGTGAAGTTGAAAGGAAATTTACACTATAAAGAAATGAGTCTGGAAGAGTACAGTTCTGAAGTTCTGTCGATTTGACATAATGTTTCAAAATTCTTGGGGCAGTCTCCGACTGAGAATCTCTACTCTCAAATAGCAGATTACCCACACTGTGACAGTCTCCGGCTGAGAATCTCAACTCTCAAATAGCAGATCATCCACACTGCGATGGCATTGGTTTTGTGCTTGGATTATTCACCACCATGAGAACAAGTGTACTGTAGCATGGGTTATTCTGTGAAGAAACATATATATCATATCAACATACAATTAATACAATTTCTCACATATCTTGTATGGATTTAGAGAAGGAATTCACTGCAAAATCACCAATTTAGATCCTTCATTCTTAGCAGTTAGGACGAACTTATTAACACTGCGGCCTACATTGGAGAGAGAGAGAATTGAAATCCGTTAGGTGGAATCTAGTTTACATAATAAAACCTAATAATAATTACAAGATAACATGTTTTATTTCAGCATGTCTCGAGATTACTTGACTTTATGAAAGTGCAGATTATTTACCTGCAAATTTCCAAATAAAATTTTGGAGTCACCGATTTTCAGCTATCAGCACCAAGATCTCCATACTACAAGGCATCGTCGACTGACAGATCAAGTGATGCAATATTTACTCCTACCTGCAAATGGAATAAAACTTTGAAACTGCTTGAAAGTAATTTCAGTTGTATGTCCTCATTTGTCCTTATGATGAGCACCCATTAATTGAATCAATCTACTAACTTTCAATCACCACCAAAGTTTGCTACGAATTCTGATCAGTCACTCTAATAAACTGTATCACCTCTTGAAGTGTAACTGTGGTACTTCTGTAAGTTTACATCAGATTCAAGATAATCTTCCAAATTATTGAATTTATACCCTGTTTCTTGTTTTACGACTTAATGTTATTGTAGTGCATAGCGCCACAAGCATATCGGAACTTGCGACGTTATTATGGAACGACTATCCATCTCTGACACAACGCAACATTGTTAATCTGTTCCATTCTCTGCACTGCCTCGACATCAAGCAGACTGTGCATGAGGACGCTCAATTTATGACGTCAAAAAGGGGCAGTGAAGATTTCTCCCACTGTAGAAAGTTGCCTTTGAACCCTCTGAGCCATAAAATGACAGAATGTTGGGAAAAACGTTTTATTATTCACATCGTTAACTTGAATATGAGGTGCACTTGCACAAGTACCACAGTTACACTTTAATGTAGGAGAAACTGCGATCAGCCTTCTGCTTCTGGTCAGCTGCATATTGTACTGAACCATGAGTATTGATCAACTTTCAGCAAAGTTATTTCCCTTGACAAAGGCAGGAGTTCTCTAAAAATTCACATTTCAAATCAAATTTAACAAGAGCCTGTAGGGCTTCAAAACATGCCCACACACTTGACCAGAATTAATATTTGCAATCTCAAATGAGAAAGGCATAAAGTAAATTGTAGACTCACAGATTTATGCCTACAAGATCAAGGTACCGGTAGTGATATACCCGAGGTTTGTCATGATCCAGATTATTTTTCATCACATTGATCTCCTTGAACATTTTAACCTCAAAATGAAAAGGGTTCCTATTTGCCCATGTCTAAGGATAGGTGTATAAAGAGAGCAACTGGGCAATTCTGTGCTTCAGTGATTAGTATGTTAAGAGGTAGGTACATTAATTTTAAACACAATGATAATGTGCACAGTATTTCAGCACTTCAAATATGACCGACAGTAATGTCAAGGACAAATAGCTTAACTTGCTTTTCACATCTCATACTTTAGCAAGCATTTATAATCCAAACCCCCTAGCCTGGCCTATGTGATCATTACCTAAGTGAAGAAAGTGTCAGAAATGCAAAAGTAGCACAAGTTGTCTTGAAGAAGGCAAGAGCAGACAAGACTGCTTGATAAAACATGATCTGTATTGTCTGAGATCTGTGACAGGTCATAGAGAAATCTGCAACAAAACAGATGAACAGCAGATATATGATCTGCATATTCTGGGGTCTGTGACAGGTCAAAGAGAAATCTGAAACCAAACAGTAGATATGATCTGCATAGTCTGGGATCTGTGACTGACCATGGAGAAATCTGAAGCCCAACAGATGAAACAGTAGATAAATGATCTGCTGAAGCCAAACAGATGAAACAGTAGATAAACGATCTGCATAGTCTGTGATGTGTGACAGGACATACAGAAATCTGAAACCAAACAGATGAAAAAGTAGATACAATGGGATCTGTGACTGTTTGGGATATGTGACAGGTCAGAGAGAAATCTGAAACCAGAGAGACGAAACAGTAGATATGATCTGCTTTGTCTGGGTTCTGTGACAGTCCATAGAGAAATCTGAAATCAAAGAGATGTAACATTAGATATGATCTGCAATATCTTGGATCTGTGACAGGTCAAAAAGAAATCTGAAACCAACAGAAGAAACAGTACATATGGTCTGCAATGTCTGGGTACTATAACCAGTCACAGAGAAATCTGAAACCAAAGAGATGAAACAGTAGATATCATCTGCAAAGTCTGGGTACTGTGACAGGTCCTAGGGAAATCTGAAATCAAAGAGATGTAACATTAGATATGATCTGCAATATCTTGGATCTGTGACAGGTCATAGGCAAATCTGAAACAAACAGATGAAGCAGTAGATATGATCTGCATTGTCTGGGCACTGTGACCGGTCAAAAGGTCAACAGTCAAGTAATCACTCGGCTTGAAGATCAGGAAAATGAGAATTTATCAGCAGTATATATCAATTCAGGGCTGTGGAATGTGACCAAACTTCATGTATACCGTCATAGCAAACATATTCATTTTGAGATGTGATCCCTCCAGTTCTAGAATATGCATTCTGTCTTTCGGATATTCCGAGCTCCTGTTGATTCTAAGGTCAAAAGTTCAACAGTTGCTGTATTCCTAAACAAGCCAGTGCTCTATTTTGGGAAAGCTAATTGTTTCATTACAAAATTAATGTGTTTGTTTTGCTGGCGCATATTGAAGCCAATTTTGTCTCTTGTTATAGTGCTGTCTTTACTGATGATACTTCACCCAGTCACATTGATCTATCCTCCTAATGCTGAGCATCAATGAAGGAAGCAACAAGTTCCAATTTTTAAGTGTTAGATATGACTCGACCAGAGACTGATCATAGGACCTCCCACTTGTGAGGCGGATGCTCTAACCACTAGACCATTGCAATGCAGTGAAATGAAGAGGCTGTTACTTATATGGGCATTGTAGGCGGTACAGACTCAAATATGAAGAGAACTCACTGAGGTCGACTTACAATGGCTGCAAAACATGTACAGAGAAAAGTAACATTTAGCATTCAGATTTATTTCCTTTTTTTTACATAGAATCATGAGTGAGAAGATTATTTTAGTGTTACTCAAGCACCATACAGCCTGCATGGTCACGCTTTCATCTCCTGGTCATCAACCTCATATATTCTGGAAGATTAAATGATCATAGACTCGTAGAGTTAAAGATCTCATCAGTCCTAAAGAATAACTTTTTTGACAAACTGATGATCTAATACAGATTTAAACTACATTTAGATGATAGATTACACTTGTCTCAATGATGAAATCCACCATGAAAATATATTCTTGCTATTCTCCCATGACTGATGAGGATCTGGAATTGAGATTGCTGATGAATTTTCAGGAAAGGTTTCCTGGTTTCTTCTTGCACAGAAAAATATGAGGGAACAGCAAGATAAATCTTCTTAGTTCAGCAGTTTTGAGAACGATAAATTTAAATTTCATTTAGTTTTGCAGTCCATGTACATGTTCTACTCACAGACATAATGGTTAACACTACCAGAATACCCACCATGAAGCTCACAAGTGTCTTCAACCTGAGAATGCACTGTACCTGCAAGAAAATGATATTTATTTAAGGCAACAGTATCTCTTTCTAGATTCAAGGCATGAAATGTTCAGAATTTCAGTCCTGGTCGAGACAGTTTACTACTCAATTTTATGTGAGATCCAAATAATATATTCACAAATTAGTAAGCATGGTAAGTAGGCCTACTGGACAATTGCCATGGCAGATTAACTTTAGGCCATCCATAATAATAGTTGTAACTAAGGTTCAATAATAGACATTAATCTGATGTCATCACTGCACTGCATTGTGGGAATCAGAAGTATAAATTAACCATCTTTGGACTACACAGGTGGAAACTGTAATTCAGTTGGCATGGATACACAATGCATCATGGGATAGAAAGAAGGATAAAACGTCATCAGGTTTTCTGGATATTGGTGAGTAGGTAGGTTGGAAGGCATTTTCACTTTATTTTATAATTTATCATTATCAAATGTGATTTTGACAAAACATTTATAAAACAAGATTTGAAATTGGTTATAGGTTATGCATATGTAGATTTATTGGTATCTACTTATTTATAACTGAAAAAGTCATCATAACATTAATTTTTGAAAATTTTAAACAGATCACTACTGGAATCCTTTATATTTCAAATAATAAAAAAAAGCGGCTACCCAAAAATTGCTAAATATTTTTTGTAGGATGGTTACATCAAACACAGATCTTATATAACAATGGCCCTACTCTGGTGAAGATGTAATCAGATCTACATATTGCCAGTTCATGGCATAACTACAAATTTGCTTGTGACATTGTCCAGACATGCCTTATTTTATTTCTTGTTCTCAGTGACTGGATCATCTGTCAGAATATTTCCAACATTATGTTTCTGACCAGATTGCATTATCCTGGGTGGCAGGTCATGACAGTCATCACAGGAACTCATTCGTGATATTTGTGACATTATGCTTATGTATTTGGATATAGACTGGTTGCCTCCCCTGTATATCCGCACAGAAGACAGGTCATGACCAGCATCGTTGATTCAAAATTCGGTCTGGATATAGACTCATTCTACACATTTCAGAATGTATCGTGTCCCAATAAACACTCCTGACCTGGAGAATGAACAGGCAGCGAAACGAATGCTGGCATAACCGGTCTACTGTATGGGCATACAGGGGAGGTAACCCTGATTTGGATTCTCCACTCTCCGGACAGATGTCTGTCTTGCCTAATATACGCTAGGAGATTATACGAGAAGTTCAGTTGTTTGCTTTTCTTCTAATTTGATGGCTCACGTACACCAGAAGGGCATGATATCACTATATGTATTGTTTGCTATTTTCTTCTGTTGCACACATAAAAATCTCCAAATCCATAATCTATCAGTATCAGGTTTCTTCAAAATGTACATGTAGACATTTGCTGATTGAAATGGGTTATGTTTACACAATATATAAACAACAAATTTGAAATAGATCGAATTCAAGGTAATGTTCTGACACACTCGTCATTAGTCTCAATTTTAGCGCCTCTTGCTGACAAGCATAGGTGGCTGTTTATAATACACAACCAACTCCGACGACCAACACATACTACACTGGCTTTCATTATCCGCCAGAGGCATAGTGGTAGCATGTCTCCGGTGGAGCGAGAATGCAGACTATGTTACCATATGAGTTTTACACTGTATTATATGGGAATATTATTTATCATGCCTTATACCATGTTAACATATTTATTAACTCCTCTTTACATGCTTAATTCACACATCTCAGTAGTGCAGCTGCCCATGCATATTCTCCATTTGGTCAGCATACAAGTACAATTCGATTCTGAAAGTAAACAGAAATATTTTAGATAAATTGGGAAACTGGTAATAAGTACATGTATTCCTTTCCTTTGAAATAATACCAGATTTTAAAATAAAGAAAAAACTTTCTTTTTCAGTCAGAATAGCAATCATCTCATAATATTGCTCAACAATTTTCAAGCAAGAAATTTCCAGTAATAGAATGATTGAATTAAATGCCTTTTCAATCAAAATAGAAATCATTTCATACCATCATGACTATTGCTGATCAACAATGTTCAAGCACTAAATTTCAGATATAAATGGTATGATATAACTGAACTGATATGTAACTAAATTCCATAAAATTTGAATACAGGAAATATATGGCAATCTAGGAACATAAATCCATATTCTACATTTGGCTAAAGATATAAAAGTCCCTTTCATGAACTTATTAAATACATATGTACCGATACTGAAACCTATAATTATTAGTCTCTGTAGGCCTGCATAAAATCCGTCTTTTGCACTTCAAATTCTTGGACAAAGGATTCACGCCAACAGGCACACTGATGCGTGACTCCCGCATAAATGTGTGGTTCACATTAGTCCTCTATTCTTATGGCTTCATTTTTAATCAGTGGTATATGAATGGACTATTTTTGACTTGCAGTTGCAAAAGGTATCCTCAACGTATTAAATCATAATGGTCATAATACATTCTTGGAATGGATATTTGATGCATATTTACAATATTTACACCATCAATAGTTAAAAATCTGCCCTATGCTGTAGATAACGAATTACAAATGTACGCCGGGAGTCGTGCAGGTGCGAATCTATCCTACCTATATGTATCAAAGTGTAAACTTTTTATATGATTAGTAAAATAGCATCATCAGCATGGTGGACGAAGTTTTGTCTTGCAGTGAAGTCACCAACCAAGAAGATCTCCCTACATCCATGTCAATACTATAGGCATGGTTCAGCTACATGTAACTTCTTTTAGGAAGGGGGTTGGGTGTACTTCATGGACGATCAGGTCTGAGCCAGGTGCACCCGCCAAAAAAAATCTAAATCTAGTTATAGGATTCAAAGGGGAATTATCCATGCCAACTGTAGGTTCTTTCGGGTGTCAGGTGGGTGGTCAGATATTCTAAATCCCCCCCCCCTTTGCCATTAGACGGGCCCATATGTAGTCCGTCGATCTACGTTCAAGATTGGACTATAGATGGACCTACATTAAGGGGCAAGGGATATTTTCTTGTTCTTGGGCAATTTCTCATGGTGTTTTCCAGTTTCATTCTCAGATATTTCTAGAAGCAAAAACTTACTGACATTTATTATTGTGATTTGTCAGCTGGGTTACCGGTATACTGATTACTGATAATTATCCTTATTATCAAACTACAAATCTCTCACCCTGATAAACACTAAACAGTTGATAAAAAGCTTTGTGCCTTCGCATTGGTCATTGAACATGTATGCCAAGTCTTGCATCGATTGATTCAGTGGGTGCAGACCTTATAAGGTTTTCATATCAATCTTGTCATGACGGCCGCCGGGGCTTTCGACCAATCGACTTTGGTCATTTTTGGGGAACTTTTTCAGGAAACAAAATTATATAAAATATATCTTTTTAATATCTGAAAATAGTAAAGGGGGGGGGGATATGTCCAGAGAGGAATATGTCCAGGAAGGAATATGGAGAGGGAGAGAATAATAGGGGGGGGGGTGATGTCATTCAAGCATCAGACTTGCGCTGAAAACGTGTGAATCTCCGGCTGCTAAGCTCGACGTTAGGACGAGTTGTGTGTGCATGGGCGGGGAGGGGAGGGGGTACAAATTATACAATGGGTGACAGCCTTTCTTCTATTATTTGGATGTTGGCTTGCGCTTAAACCGACTCTCTGCTATAAATTTTAGAGTGATGGAATTATTTACCTGGTCCTGCCTGTCATAGCGGGTGGAATATTCGCCGTCTACGGAAAATCGGCACAGGCAGGTGCTTCTTGATGTTGTTGTTGTGCCGATTGCGTTCGTTATCTGTTCCCGAGTTTCAATGCCTTTGACTTTGTAGATCGGGATGTTCTCTCTTTTGGATTGTTGAGCTTGATATCTCGAGCGCATGGCTCAAGTCTTTGAATCAGCATACCCAGAACCGACATCGGACTTCCAAAATATGAAATAAATCGGTTTGACTGAGCTGAAGATATGGTGAGTGTTTTTTTCTGTCAGCCAGACAGCGTGGTTCAAGGGCCGTAACTCGTAATTCACTCCATCCCAAAAAAAAAATCTCAATTTGAAAGCGGACGCGCACGTAACTCCAAACTGACGACCTTCTTTACCTCCGATTAACAAAGAGTTCTTTTTATTTTCCTAAATTTTTAATGTTACAATATTTGTCCATTTTAAAATGGTACAATGATGGTACAATATACCGAGGATAGTTATTCTTACCCTCAAACAAACGAGAGCCAATCATTCTCAAAGAGAGCCGTGTCTACCCGCGGGAGACCAAAGCGACTCTCATGTAAACTGGTGACATTTTTGAATCTCCAATCTCAAAGCGAGGCAGCATGACATCATTCTCAAAGCGAACCGTGTCTACCCACGAACTACTTCCTGTATTAGATAACTCGCTTTCACGGCCAAGTATACATACCGACAATAATTTGTTCGCGATTGATATGCTCCGAAACGGAAAGAGCCATTTCCCAATTATATAGCCCACGTTATGTTTAGCAATTCGCTTCTAACTCGGCGGAGTCAGCAGGTCAGTGACAAGCCAGATAATCATACGCCGCCTACTCACCCCCCAAATTTTGCGGGGATGGCTCCCATTTACGCGTGAGACTCTTTCTCGCAGTAGGGAGTCTCGCGAGACGAGAATGGAGAGCCAATGTAGGACCGACATTGGAACAATCCAAACCGTATACATTATGGACCGACAGCCGTCGCCAATGATGTACCAATATATAATGTTACATCGTCGGCAACATCAAATGGTACCATGATGGTCCAACATAAATTGTTACATTGCTGTAACACTCAGTGGTACACGAATGTTCCACTTTATATCGGTGTCATATAGTGGGGAAAACGCGTGTGTAGGTCAAGTGCAGTATAGTTCCGGCAGGATGACCAAAAGCTACCTCCAATCCAGGAGAGTTCCAATTGTTGGAGGGGATGTATTCAGGATGTATTCATCCGCGGTGATGCGGTCTGGCCGCGGTTTTGGCGGTGATTCGGTCTCGGGGAAAAAGCTTCCGCGGAGAAAAAGTAGTCCCTAGATAAGATGGTCCGATTGGGTCGAGTGAGGTATCAAAGTGAAGCTTATGTGAAGGGGCATCTGATGGGCTGGGTGTGGGGTTGAAATATCAGCCTTCTGCGCATGCGCGGTGGCCCAAGGGTATGAAAATAGACGTTTTGGCATGTAGGGAGCTACTACTGGTCCAATGGAGTTGTATGAGGTATCCATGTGAAGCATTCGTGAAGGGGCATCTGATGGGCTGGGGATGGGGTTGAACTATCGGCATTCTGCACATGCGCGGTGGCCCAAGGGTATGGAAATAGACGTTTTGGGATCTAGGGAGTCCCTAATGGTCCCGATGGAGGCGTATGAGGTATCAAAGCGAAGCCTATGTGAGGGGGCATCTGATGGGATGGGTGTGGGGTTGAACTATCGGCATTCTGCGCATGCGCGGTGGCCCAAGGGTATGGAAATAGACGTTTTAGCATGTAGGGAGCTACTACTGGTCTAATGGGGTCGAGTGAGGTATCAATGTGAAGCCTATGTGAGGGGGCATCTTATGGGCTGGGTGTGGGGTTGAACTAGCGTCATTCTGCGCATGCGCGGTGGCCCAAGGGTATGAAAATAGACGTTTTGGCGCTAGGGGAGCTACTAATGGTCCAATGGAGTTGTATGAGGTATCCATTTGAAGCATTCGTGAAGGGGCATCTGATGGGCTGGGTGTGGGATTGAACTATCGGCATTCTGCGCATGCGCGGTGGCCCAAGGGTATGGAAATAGACGTTTTGGGATCTAGGGAGTCCCTAATGGTCCCGATGGAGGCGTATGAGGTATCAAAGTGAAGCCTATGTGAGGGGGCATCTGATGGGCTGGGTGTGGGGTTGAACTATCGGCATTCTGCGCATGCGCGGTGGCCCAAGGGTATGGAAATAGACGTTTTGGCGCTAGGGGAGCTACTGATGGTCCTGTATGATGGGAGTTGTATGAGGTATCAATGTGAAGCATTCGTGAAGGGGCATCTGATGGGCTGGGTGTGGGGTTGAACTATCGGCATTCTGCGAATGCGCGGTGGCCCAAGGGTATGAAAATAGACGTGTTGGAGCTAGGGGAGCCCCTAATGGTCCGATGGAGGCGTATGAGGTATCCATGTGAAGCATTCATGAAGGGGCATATGACTGGACTAGCGGCTCGAGCGTTGTCACCATTCTGCGCATGCGCAGATAGGGAATTGTGGGAAAAGGGTATGAAAATAGCCGTGTTGGCATGTAGGGCAGCCCCTAATGGGCCGATGGAGTTGTATGAGGTATCCCTGTGAAGCCTAGGTGAAGGGGCATCCAGGCAATGGGATGGGTGCATGTAAAATTTTTCCTGAAAAAAAAAACGGAACACGGGCTTTATCGAAAAATCTGGGAAAATACCTATATGGGGTATGGGGGTATATAGGTCGCCGGGCTTAGCGGGGCTTGCCTATCTATAGAGTTATCTCCCCCTAGTTCCAGGGTGGGTGTATGTAAAGATTTTCCTGAAAAAATACGAAACACGGACTTTATTCTAAATTACGTGAAAACGCCTATATGGGGTATGGGGGGTATAGGACCATCCTGGGAAACCTACTTCTCGACATTTGCGGTATAGGTTGTGGGGTCTCCTTTTCTTAGTCTCGTCATTTAGAACATGATAGGAAGTGTCCCGGAGCGAATCGGTGAAATTTTTGAAAAAGTACGCTATAGCCCCATATAGTCCCATACTGGGGTATAGGATCAATGTTTGTCCCCCTGGGAAACGTACTTCTATACATTTGCGGTAGGGTTGTTTGGATTTGTTTTTCACGTCTCGTCATTTAGAACATGATAGGAAATGTCCCGGCACGAATCGGTGAAATTTTTGAAAAAGTACGATATAGCCCCATATAGTCCCATACTGGGGGTATAGGATCAATGTTTGTCCCCCTGGGAAACATACTTCTATACATTTGCGGTAGGGTTGTGGGGTCTCGTTTTCTTAGTCTCGTCATTTAGAACATGATAGGAAGTGTCCCGGAGCGAATCGGTGAAATTTTTGAAAAAAGTCACCGAGACCCATATAGACCCATATAGTCCATACTGGGGGTATAGGATCAATGTTTGTCCCCCTGAGAAACCTACTTCTATACATTTGCGGTAGGGTTGTTTGGATTTGTTTTTCACGTCTCGTCATTTAGAACACGATAGGAAGTGTCCCGGAGCGAATCGGTGAAATTTTTGAAAAAAAGTCACCGAGGCCTGGGTAGGCCCATAGGCCTATACTGCATGGCTATGGGTGTATAGGGCCATACGGGGTGGACATGTTGGAGTCTAGGTGAGTCCCTAATGGTCCAATGGGGTCGAGTGAGGTCTTATTTTGAAGCTCTCGTGGAGGAGCACTTGACTACACTAATGGTTCGTCCGTGTTCGATAGCCTACGCATGCGCAGCCTGGCCCGTATTATAGAAAGTAGGCATTTTGGGGGGTATGTGGGTGTGTGTTTGGGTTAGAGATGGGCTATTCACGGTTCGAATGGGTCGTGTGAAGTATCAATGTGAAGCATGTGTGGGGTAGAGTCAGATTGGCGTGTTTTTAAATGCAAGTCGCGTCAATCTGCGCATGCGCATTTGCTTGTAGTAAGTAAAGTGGCCATTTTGGGGCAGTGAAGGAAGGTATTTGGGGTCGAGATGGACCATCCTTGGTCCGAATGCGTCCTGGGAGGTGTCATTTTGTAGTTCTCGGCGTGTACATTCCGATTTGGGGGATGTTCCCGTCATCTGTGACGTCATCGATGACGTCATCAGTAGGAGTATTAGCGAAAGTGAGCCTTTTGGGGCAGTACAGGAAGGTATTTGGTGTAGAGATGGACCATCCCCGTTGCGAATGCGTCATGAGATGTGTCATGTTGTAGCTCTCGGAGTATAGACCCCGATTTGAGGGATATTTACAGCATCTGTGACGTCATTGGTGACGTCATCAGTACGAGTTGTAGCGAAAGTGGGCATTTTTTAGCAGTGAAGGATGTTATTTGGTGTAGAGATGGACCATCCGCGGTCCAAATTGACCGTGTGAGGTGTAATCTTGTAGCAACGCCCACCAACACCATTCTTAATGTTTCAACGCCCTGGTGAAATAGCTCAGAAGCTCTGATATTCCATGGAATTGTCACTAATTCTTCGAAATGCAGTGATGCCCGTCAACGCCCGTCGTTACACCTTAACACTCTAACATAACGCCATGATATAGACCAGAGAGAGAACAACAACAACAACAAGGATGACACATGAGAGAACAACAACAACAAGAAGTTTTTTTCATATAGTTTATTTTCCCCAATGTTACATCATACCCACGCTGGGGGAGCCGCGTTGGGTATATTTACAATTCAAGAAGATTCTTATCCAATCAGAGGCCACCATTTGCATGTTTCATATTCGTTCCTGTCCGTTAGATGTATTCTTGTCCAATCAGAAGTCTCCATTTCAGAAAGTGCCATCTGAACCGTTTATTCTAATCATCGTCGGGCAGGCCAGGATACCGTTGAGGCAACATATCCTCAGATAGTTGTTTGCGCATTCTGAGTATCTATCAGTGCATGGGTGAATACTTTCATCCGATGGAGGTGGTGGTCAGTTTAACCACGAAGAACGCAACATTGGTCATTATCTCCACTATCCACTTGGTGTTACAATTCAAGAAGACTTGTCCAATCAGAGGCCACCATTTGCATCTGTCATATTCGTTCCTGTCCGTTAGATGTATTCTTGTCCAATCAGAAGTCTTCATTTCAGAAAGTTCCATCTTCGGCCATGTTCGCTTTGAACCGTTTATTCTAATCATCATCGGGCAGCCCAGGATACCGTTGAGGCAACATATCCTCAGATAGTTGCTTGAGCATTCTGAGTATCTATCAGTGCCTGGGTGAATACATTCACCCGATGGGTTGGTCGGTCAGCTTGGTCACGAAGAACGTAACATTGGTCACACTGTCCACTGTCCACTTGGTGTTGGGGCGTTGCAACCGGGCCCATTCCAAGGGATCCACGGTGTTCGGTTTCTCCAGCATCGTCTCTAGCGACACTCGGTTAATGATGGTAAACGGTTGGTCAAATACCTGGATGTTACTGCTCGGGTAAAAGTATCGGACTTGGACTGTCTCCTTATGCTGCAGCACATAACCAAACGCCAGATTCAATCTGAAGGCCGTAGTTTGATCTTTGAAGATGGCTTCCACGTAGCTACGTAGACGGGCGAGGTCGGCCAGTCGGAAATTGTAGATATCTTGAATAGGGCGATGACGGTGGAAACAGTGCCGTATCATGGACCAATGGTGCCGATAGATGTCACTCACTGGATGGGCGCCCTGTAAGAGATCGCTAGGAACATTTATGGGCTCGTCCAGAAAATGTTCGATGTTGTCAGGCGTATGACTCGAAACCGTAACGGTGGGGTCCGGCTGGATATCCAGGCTCTTCTGAACTGTGGGTATAGACGGGCTCTCCTTCATCGCATCACCAGTGGCATTCGTCTCCCCGGGCTCATCTTCACTAGGTCTGACCTTCCGCGGCTCCTCTTCAGTAGGAAGTTGTCGCACATGCCATGGTACCGGGGCATGAATCAACCGTTGGTGTCGCAGCAACTGACTGCGTCGTTTGAAGAGTTGACCACAACCGTTACATTGTTCCGTCGCGCCCTCGTGGAATGAGCGTTCGTGGCACAGTAAATGATCCTCCCGATTGAATGACCGTGCGCAGGTTGTACAAGTATACCGAGCATCGTTGTGGGTGGAGGCCTCGTGGCGTCGTAAATTATCTAGACGAGTAAACAGCTTCTGGCAAGTTGTGCAAGTGAACATCTTGGTGGTTGACAGGGTGTCTGATGAAACGGCCAGGCCGCTTCCCTTTTATAGCACGCTAGCTGGTGATCTATTTTTAGCACACTCAGTTCAACTATCCCCAAGTCGAGGGCCGAGCCGTGACATCTTCGGTAACCTCCGTGTCTCTTCGGTCACCTCCGTACCGTCAACGATCAACATGTAGACATATAGAGTATGTACGGCATATTATGGTATTCATCAGTGCATGAGTGACGCATTCAGCCGATGGGGGTGGTCGGTCAGCTTGGTAACGAAAAACGTAACATTGGTCACACTCTCCACTGTTCACTTGGTGTTGGGGCGTTGTTGTTGGGCCCATTCCAAGGGATCCACGGTGTCCAGTTTCTCCAGCATCGTCTCTAGCGACACTCGGTTAATGATGGTAAACGGTTGGTCAAATACCCGGATGTTACTGCTCGGGTAAAAATATCGGACTTGGACTGTCTCCTTATGCTGCAGCACATAACCAAACGCCAGATTCAATCTGAAGGCCGTAGTTTGATCTTTGAAGATGGCTTCTACGTAGCTACGTAGACGGGCGAGGTCGGTCAGTCGGAAATTGTATATATCTTGAATAGGGCGATGACGGTAGTAACAGTGCCGGATCATGGGCCAATGGCGCCGATAAATGTCACTCACTGGATGGTCTTCGTGTAACAGATCGCTGGGAATATTTATGGCTTCGTCCACGAAGTGTACTTTGCCCTCCACGTCGTACAAAATCTGGCCCAAGGTCTTGTCGTCGGAATTTGACTGTTGAATTAGGGCGACATCATCATCATCGGCCCTCGTGCGATGGGTGGAGTTCCCCCTGTTTCGATATTGATGCCTACGGGCTCTTCTATCTGCAAACGTGGCTGCGGAACAGGGTGTCGTGTGCGTTGGTGTCGCAGCAACTGACTGGTCAGTTTGAAAAGCCGACCACATTCTTCGCATTGACGCTTGGGTACTTCATGGCGTGCACGCGTGTGGCGCTGTAAATGATCCGGGCGCTGAAACGACAGTGTACATATCGTACAGTTATACCGGGCGGTTCCTTCGTGCTTGGTAGCCTCATGGCGGCGCAAGTCGTGCAGACGAGTGAATGATTTCGAGCACGTAGTACAAGTGAACATCTTGGTGGTTGACAGAGTGTCTGATGAAACGGCCAGGCCGCTTCCCTTTTATAGCACGCTAGCTGGTATCATGTTCGGGCACTTCCGTGTCTCTTCGGATGTAAAAGTCCCCGGATGTAAAAGTGCCCGGATGTTTACGAATGTTCCACCATTCCGGACTTCTATCAGGTCCATGTCCAGAAGCTCTCATGTCCTGCATGTGAATAGTCATATTGTGTGTGTATGCATGTGTGTATGCGTGTGTGTGCGTGTGTGTGTGTGTGTGTATAGGCTTGTGTGTGTGCGTGCGTGTATGCAAGTGTGTGTATGCGTCTGTGTATGCGAGGTTGTGAGTGTGTGTGCGTGTGCGTGCATGTGCGTATGTATGTGTTTGTATGTATGCCTCTGTGTGTGTGTGTATGTGTGTGCTTGCGAGTGTGTTTCTTGGATCGGAGCTCTTGGAGCTCAAAGCCTGTGGAGCTCAGAGGTCGGAAGTGACATTTGCATATGACCTCTGTGAGGTCACTTCCGCTTCCGTTCACGTGACCGGAACTGACCTTTGACCCGGGCGCGCAAAGGTTTCCACCGCGGTGGAAACCTTTACACCTCGCCCGTCTACGTAGCTACGTGGAAGCCATCTTCAAAGATCAAACTACGGCCATCAGCCATCTTCAAAGATCAAACTACGGCCTTCAGATTGAATCTGGCGTTTGGTTATGTGCTGCAGCATAAGGAGACAGTCCAAGTCCGATACTTTTACCCGAGCAGTAACATCCAGGTATTTGACCAACCGTTTACCATCATTAACCGAGTGTCGCTAGAGACGATGCTGGAGAAACTGAACACCGTGGATCCCTTGGAATGGGCCCGGTTGCAACGCCCCAACACCAAGTGGACAGTGGACAGTGGACAGTGTGACCAATGTTACGTTCTTCGTGACCAAGCTGACCGACCAACCCATCGGGTGAATACATTCACCCAGGCACTGATAGATACTCAGAATGCACAAGCAACTATCTGAGGATATGTTGCCTCAACGGTATCCTGGGCTGCCCGATGATGATTAGAATAAGCGGTTCAAAGCGAACATGGCCGAAGATGGAACTTTCTGAAATGAAGACTTCTGATTGGACAAGAATACATCTAACGGACAGGAACGAATATGACAGATGCAAAT
>JAVTVY010036482.1:0-17554 GCA_036873755.1 Hanleya hanleyi
CTCCGGTAGTAAACGGTATACAAAGATATTCACGTGGAAAAGCGATTCCACGACATCCAAATACTTAAATGGGAATCCCCGGAACTGCCGCGGGTCAATATCTTGCGCCACTAGATACTCTTCCCAATACATATTTGCCCTTCTATCACAAGCCCGGGGATCACACTGGTCCAAATGAAGGGCCAAACACCGAAACAGACATTTCCGGTCTTTGTAGGGTCCATTTGCGCATCCCGTTAACGCATACATGCCTTTTCGATGGGCCAGCCAAGGCGGGAGAATAACAGGAGTGCCGATGGGGTGATCTCAATTTGGTGACGAAAAATGTGACGTTTGTCACCATTTCTACAGTCCATTTCGTGTTGGGACGTTGCAACCGGGCCCATTCCAATGGATCCAACTTAGTGAGTTGGTCGATGAGTGGCTCCAGAGAAATAGCATCTGTCACCGTGAACGGTTGGTCAAACACATAGGTATTATTACTGGGGTAAAAATACCGTAACTGGTCCGTCTCTTTTTGCCGTAAGATATACCCAAATGTCATATTCAATTTGAAGGCTGTCACTTGATCTGTAAAAATGTTCTCGGCGTAGGTAGGAAGATGCGTGAGGTCCTCCAACCGGAAATTATACAAGTCCAACAGGCGACGGTGACGGTGAAAATAATGGCGTATCGTGTTCCAGTGACGGCGATACAACACACTCACACGCTCGTCTTCGGGTAAGACTTCAGCCGGAGGCGCTCCTGGATCCTCTGGAAAATCTTCTCCACGTCTCATGCTATCGGTCACACCTGGTCAGGCAGGTAGACAGGCTCCACTGGTATTAGCTCCTCTCGTCAGGTAGGCTCAGGCTGGTCTGGTAAGTCTTCAAGCTGGTCAAGTAGGCAGGCCAATGAAGCAATCCGATTGATTGATTGAAATCGCAGTTTAAGGGCCGCTTCCCGTACGGATTTCGCAGCCCATCAACTCAATGTTTTATTTTAATTACACGTTACATTTCTTAGTTTGTTAAAGATGTTTACAAGCGCTGTATTATCAAATAAACAGATAAATAAGTAAATAAATATATAAATAAATAAATTAAGTAAATAATAATAAATGGACGGATGGAGATATAAATAGAATAGAAGAATTGTCTATGCACAGGTTCATCGGTGGTTTTTGATTAGGTTATATTGGTAAGTATGTGTTCATTGTACATTGTAGTCGCGTGAGTGATTCCTTTGTCTTTGTACCCCTCTGTACACACAAAGCCATCCAGAAAAAAACTGGGAGAACCATAGGTGGGTTCTTGCAGAAATCTGTGCCTGCAACAATTGCTTGGAGTGTGTATTGGGGTACAGGATGGCAGGTCTACATCCTATATTGGTGAAAGTCAAAGGATCATATTTGCATTAGACAATCGTTACGTCGGTGGCATCTCAGGTGTGGCACATCTGATCTGTGTTGTCTTCAGTGAGTATGGTTTCAATTGTCCGTGGTTGTGGTAGGCATTGTTCGATTTGGTTTGGATGTAGAAGCTGTTCTTGTTTCCGTTGATTGTCCGTGGTCAAGGTGTGGGTTTTGGGATTCCACTGAAATGGCCAGGTCAGGGTGGTTTCTGGGGTGTTGTCACTCACGGTGCTGTTTGATAATTTTTGTCGTCATCGGTGTTCTGTTTCATGGCTGGTCTTACTCGTCTGTGCTCTTCAGTGTGCTGTGTCTGTATTACAAAGAATAGAAGAGTTTGTAGTTTCTTGTTTTCTGGTGTTATTTTTTGCCACCGACAGGTACTATCGTGATCTATGTCACACATGGTCAATAGCAATAATTAATTAGGTACATAAATAAATCAGTTAATAAGTAACTAAATATTATAAATAAAAAATATTATTATAATTAAAGCCGATTGTGAATGTTTGATATAACCTTCAGTCTTCTGCCCCTGCTAGAAAACCGGACGGTTAACATTCGTTGAAGAGGGTTGGAAATAAGGGAACACAATTTGATCGGTGCTCATCATTATGAGCTTTTAATTTGATCAGTGAATTTGTCTATGTTATTGCTATGGCATTTTGATTGGTTAGTGTCCAAATTTGATCAGTCATTTCCGATCACTGACCTTTATTTCCGCCCCTGTAATATAGTTTTGACTCCAAGCGTGCTACATTTATTTAAATTTGGTCTTTGGTTTCTTGGTGTAACCATATAATATTAAATGGTAGAGTAATAGTCAGTCGATTTGATGTAAGCTAGTAAGGTGGAGTATACCTTGTTTATAAGAGAATGAAGCAATCCCATGAAAATGAAGACTTTTATACACCTACATAGAAGACCCCGGATGTACAAGAATCCGGATGTACAGGAACCCGGATGTAAGTCCCCGGCTGTACAAGAACCCGTATGTAAGGCTGTAAAAAGGATGAATGGAAAAAACCCACATACAGGTATTGCTAGAGGACCCGGATATTGGTCAGCCCTAAAATACCCGGCTGTTCCACTCCATCAATGCCCGGCTGTAATTCACCGGATGAGAAAAGGTCCCGGATGAATACATGCACAAGGATGATGTACACGGATGTAAACAAGTCCCCGGATGAACGAACAGTTCAGTACATGCATTCCTATTATTCAATATGACCTTGAACTATCACGTGACCGCCCCGTGATGGGAAAAAACCCATAACCAAGTACATCCCATACAGTCATACCCAGGTCACGCCCGACTCACGCAGACCGGAAGTGACGTCATACCTGCGCAAAAACACCTGCGCACTCGTCCAAATATGAGTCAATATACTGTTTGTATATTACTCTCGACTAGCAAGATATTTTCATCTTTATACGCCAAAACGGATGATTCTAATATCCCTAAACCATCGGGCTAATGAGTATAATGAACAATAATGATAATTATGACTTCAATCAGGTACCATATGTTTTATTTCACTTATAATCGGGCATAATGTCACCACACGTACGTGATCACAGGAGATCCGGCTTATCTCTTGACGACCCCCCTAATTTCCACAGGCTGGCGCCACACGCAACTCCGAAACTCCAAACTCCGGTAGGAATTTACCAGTGTAAATTCAATACGCTTATAGAAAATACAACCATAATACATGATATATAAATGCGACTAACGAATTTACATTCCTAACATCATATACTATGACACTGCGACAACAACAACAACAACAACATATATATGTGTCTGACCCCCGTTTGTCACATTACTTCTCCTTAAGCCAGAGCGTCCGCGCTCTGAAAACCATATACTTTGTGTGACAATTGATATGCGAAACAACATGCATAAGTCATAATCATCAAAACTAATATATTTACTCTATTATGATTCAATAATTCAGTTTTACAACATCGCATAAATCGACAAAAATTAAGAGAGATATCTTCTGATGATTCTGTTAAATATGTAAATGAGAATGTTTGTGATATTCTATGTGTAGTATTTATTATTTATTGTCCTTTCAGAATAAAATTTATCCTGAGAAATGTCCGGCTTAGAAGAAATCTTACAACTGAAAATTATCCTTCGATCTCGTCCATCTACTCACTGGCGAAGGATTGCAACCGTCGTGTGGCAGGAAGACTGATTCTCTTGCTGGCTGCGTTTGAGAACCTTCATCCTCTCTCTTTCCGCATCCAGTTAAAGGGTTCGCTCCTGTAGCGCTCCTCCGCAATCCGTCGACGCGATATCTTCATTACTAAACATAGCTCTGTTGCCTTGTCCAGTGCTTCCCTCCATCTTTGTGACATTCGTGTGGCTGTTTTCCGGAACGCAATCAGTTCGGCTTTCTCTGTCGGCACATCCAAACTATTGTCGGTTCCAGTTTGTACGTGAGCTAGCTGTTCAGTTAATTGTTCTGTCATCTTTTGCAATGCAATAAGAATGTCCTGTAGTTACCCGTTTTTCCTCCTCTCGTCATCTCTCACTATCTCTCGTAAGCCGTTGTAATAATTAGATCGTCCTGAATTTTGGGTACCTTGATGGTAGGCTTCTCACTTGTTTTCATGTGAACATCTTCACTTTTCCTCCTCATTGGGGGAATATTTTCCCTTCAGGAAGGATTGTACTGAAACAATTTTGAATCAACAAACTGTAGATTGTATCTCCTTGCCAGACGTTTCCTATCTTTCATTTGCAGAAACTCCGGATTTAAAGCCATGCCATTGTAATGTTTCGCCAATAAAAGCTGTGCTAGGTCTTGTGCTCTTTTACAGGCAAAACTGCACCTTGTGAATACACACAAATGTTTTTGGATACGTGGGGTATACGTGAGGCGGATACATTCAATGTCTATTGAATGCGTCTTGTCTCCGGAATATCGGCGACTCAAAGGGTTCGCATTTCGGACAGACCATATTCAGAACAAACTGAACTTCGATGGTATCCGAATATGTCAACTTCTCCACTTCCTCACATTCAAAACTGTTAAGACCTCAACATCTTTCAGGTTGTTTTTACAGCCTCCTCCACCTCATCGTCGCACCAAGTTGAATACCCCTCTGCTATAATTTCTAGCACGTCAATCGACATCCTAAGATAGTATATAAATAGCAAAAAGTCCATGTAGCTGATGTCTACAAAGTTGTCTGTTGTTCTTCAAATATAATAACAAATCTGCATAATGAGCAGTTAATATACAAGTACATAGTTACTCGTTTTTGTGAAACCATGTAGGTGGCGTACGCCCTACGTGTAGAAGTAATATGTCGACATGATCTACCCTAGGATGTGCTTTTATACTTTAGCTGGTGCGATATGTTACATCATCAAGTTTGCCAGTTACTACCCACTCTTTCTTCCAAAAACTAGTTAGCTTCTTACAACGACCTTCATTTGTGGTTGGGTCATACAACCACACTGGATCTGCTAACTTGAGTTGGTACATGTATTCATTGGTACCAACATCATATCGAGTTTTCCGACGTTCTACAGCTTTCTTCAGGCAACGTCTTGCCAGTTCGAAAGATCTATCAAACTCTAGTTAAGCTCTGTAGTATAGTTTTCTGCATCAGTATATTCACCAGTTTTCAAATGTACGGGAAGGCTAACTTCCGCTGCCCAACATCATGCTATTTGGTGTTAGTCCTGTGGTATCATGACGGGCAGCTCTGTATGCAGCAACTATAAATGGTAAATTTTGATCCCAAGAGCGTGGGTGTTCTTCTGAATATATAGTAAGCCCCTAATGTTCGGTTAAACCGTTCGACCTGCCCATTTGCTTGTGGGCGAAAAGCCGTAGTGCCTGTTGTTTTTTAATTCCCAAAACTCGGCATAGCTCTTTAAAAGACACGGCATGTAGTGCAACGTCAAAGTTACGTCAGCTGCCTTTTCAAAGACTGAGTGTATGACGTTATGATTGTTGTGTATCGGGCCACAATCAGATGGCACAAAAGCAAATTAACTCGAAGTTTAGCGATGTTAATTGTTGCGTTTTATAGGATTCTGTTATCTGTTGAAATACATTGCAGTGTGGAACGAACATTTGAAATCCTTTGTCATTCTAAAAGAAATATGCTAATGTTGAAAGTTAACGCTGTTTTAAGAACAGTAATAACTCTGACAATTTTTAATACCATCACTCATCTTTTCTTGTAAGGAGATATTCCCGGATTTTTAGTATGCCGATATTCCGAAATAGATATGAATAAATAACTGCGTGATAAATTTTCAATTGGGGTTCTAACCATTTCCGGCTACAATTGTGCTTGATCATCGAATACCACGGGTCTGAAATATTCTACAAACATTACTCCATTCCAATTCGTTAGGACTAGTATAAAATAGGGAACACATGAGTACCTTAAAGTATCGGTAGTTAAGATAACAAGTGTTGCAATTTGTTGTAGGAGAAAAGTATAATTGAAGTATAATTGTGTCGTCAGTCATTTTTCTCTATATCAGGTTTTGGTGGTAAAATTGTTAATGTTGATCAGTACATTTTCACGAATTTTTGAAAAATGATCTAACGATCTAATTAAAAATTCATTGTAACTGTAAAAGTGTGCAATATATGAGATATCTATACATTTGAAATATGCATATATGTAGTGGGTTTGAAGGGGGAATCCAATTTAAGCTCAAAAGACGCGTAAAATTGTCCATCTAATACTTAAAAACGATTAAATCAAGCACTTTTTTGATGAGAATCACTGCTGATTCTGACTTGGGCTGTGCCCATCCTAATATAGGCCGGATTCCAAGAGATTGTCCATGTTTGGCGCACCTACGGCAAAGCATACAGCATGTAGCATTGTTATCCGTAATGAAGTGTGCAAGTTAATTTACTTTGCAATATAAGCTGTTTTCGTAGCATGGTTAGACAGTCGCCCTGAGAACCAGTTACAATGAACCGTTGGGTCCGAATTGTAGGGTGTATCCGTCATATATGATACGTCAATCCCTTACAACATGGAGACTACGTCTGTGGAACCATTCAACCAAGATTTAAAATGGACCATGCACATTGCACGCATACTGTTCCCGATTGACAGTATCATACATGACGGACCTATTAATATGTGCCGGCACGTTGGTACACTGTATATTGAATTGTATAATGTTGAAACGATTATTAAGGTTTATCATAAATACATGATGAACCAATTTATTCTATTGCCTGAACCCAGGGGTAGTGTCGCATCGTCGGATTATGTCCCTTAGTTACCATCTTCCAAAATCCGGGTATTCCTTTTCGTATATGCTGACCATTAGAGCAGATGGCTTTCTGGAAGAAAATTGTGATCAGAAAATTCCCCAATAATCCCCAAGTTTATTTGGAAGTGATTTGTCTATAGATATGATTTTCAACATTGTATAGCTGGGATATACTGGCATATTACGGTCAGATGGTTGAGGAAATGTCCTCAAATTTGCCAGTTAGATTGGTTGTAAAATTCGCCCTAACCCCCCCCCGCAATACCCCATCCTTCTCTGCCCACCACCATTCGTACCATTCCCCTCTTGATTTTATTCTTAGTATTTTGGCAGATCTGTGCCGTGCAGTCGTCTCGGATGTGGCACTAATGGTTCGTCCGTTTTCAATAGTCTGCGCATGCGCAGTCTGGCCGTAGTATAGAAAGCAGGCATTTTGGGGGGTATGTGGGTGTGTGTTTGGGATAGAGATGGACCGCTATGAGTCTGAATGGGTCGTGGAAGGTGTCAAAGTGAAGCTTGTGTGGGGTAGAGTCAGAATGGCGTGTTTTTAAATGCAAGTCGCGTCAATCTGCGCATGCGCAATTGGTTGTAGTTAGTAAAGTGGCCATTTTGGGGGTGCGTGGAGGTGTGTTTGGGGTAGAGAGGGACCATCCTTGGTCCGAATGCGTCCTTGGAGGTGTCATTTTGTAGCTCTCGGTGTGTACATCTCCATTTTAGGGATGTTCGCTTCATCTGTGACGTCGTCGGTGACGTCATCAGTACGAGTAGTAGCGAAAGTGGACATTTTAGGGAAGTGCAGGAAGGTATTTTGGGTAGAGAGGGACCATCCTTGGTCTGATTGTGTGGTGGGAGAGGTCATTTTGTAGCTCTCGGGGTGTAGACCCCGATTTGAGGGATGTTCGCGTCATCTGTGACGTCATCGGTGACGTCATCAGTACGAGTAGTAGCGAAAGTGGGCATTTTAGGGAAGTGCAGGAAGGTATTTTGGTAGAGAGGGACCATCCTTGGTCCGATTGTGAGGTGGGAGGTGTCATTTTGTAGCTCTCGGGGTGTAGACCCGATTTGAGGGATGTTCGCGTCATCGGTGACGTCATCAGTACGAGTAGTAGCGAAAGTGGGCATTTTAGGGCAGTGCAGGGAGGTATTTGGGGTAGAGAGGGGACCATCCTTGGTCCGATTGTGTCGTGGGAGGTGTCATTTTGTAGCTCTCGGGGTGTAGACCCCGATTTGAGGGATGTTCGCGTCATCTGTGACGTCATCGGTGACGTCATCAGTAGGACCACCATCCCGGATTTCTACCAGGCCCAGGTCCAGAAGCTGTCATGTCCTGCATGTGAATAGTCAGTCATATTGTGTGTGTTTGCGTCTGTGTGTATGCATCTGTGTGAGAGTGTGTGTGTGTGTGTGTGTGTGTGCGTGTGTGTGTGTGTATGTGTCTGTGTATGTGTATGTGTGTGTATGTGTCTGTGTGTATACATCTGTGTGTGTGTGCTTGGGTGTGTGTACGCGTGTGCGTGGGCTTGCCCGTGTGTGTGTACGCGTGTGCGTGTATGTGTGTGCGTGTATGTGTATGTGTATGTGTATGTATGGGTGTCTGCGTGTGTATATGCATGTGTGTGTATGCGTCTGTGTGTGTGTGCTTGCGAGAGTGTGTATGCGTGTATGCGTCTGTGTGTGTGCATGTGTGTGTATGCGTGTGTGTATGCATTTACGAAAGGTGTTTAGCGGGGACATTTATATGAATACACACCTTCATACTGGGGACACACCTCCAACCGGGGACGTCCCCGGTGTGACAAAGACTGGGAAACTGTTTCGCTGCCCGTTTTATGATCTTGTATACAACACCATGGAAAAAAAAAAAATAACGTATATGTCCCCATTTTGACTGGAGAAAACTCAAGCGGGTGTGTTTGAAATTAGAAACGTGTGTTTGACTGGGTGTCCCCACTTTGCCGGTATGTTTCATGTGTCCCCACTTGTGGGAGTGGAAATACGGATTCGGTTATTTCAGGTGCTGTGCAAATTTGAACTGGATTGAACGTGTCGTGGAGATTCCGAGGCTGTTCACAACACAAACCAGCAACAGGTTGCTTGAATAGCCAAAAATAAGTCCCCACTTGTATGGTTGTGTACGGATGTCCCCACTATGCACCTTTCGTCAACATATGTGCGTGTATGTGTGTGTATGTATGTGTGCGTGCGTGTGTGCATGCATGTGTGTGTATGCGTCTGTGTGTGCTTGCGAGAGTGTGTATGCGTGTGTGTGTGCGTGCGTGCGTGTGTATGTGTATGCTTGCGTGTGTGTACGCGTATGCGTGTATGCGTCTGTGTGTATGTGTGTGTGCGTGCATGTGCCTGTGTGTGTATGCGTGTATGTGTGTATGCGTGATGTGGCGGAGATTACGAGCTTGGTAGGATTTTAGATTAACCTGGGAAGGATGGGCAGTTCCATTTGGACCAATCAGCGGTCGAGAAAAAGAACGAATCAGCGGTCGAACAATCAGCCAATCGGACTGATGAGGGACACATGTTCATTCTTATATGTACAGACACCACCACCAACACCATCACACACTACCATCACACACACACACACACCACCACCACATTCCACCACCACCACCACCACCACCGGGCGTTGACGGGCGTCAACGCCGTGTGGTGGTGGTGGTGGGAGCTCCCGTGTGGCAGAGCTCTTGGATCGGAGCTCTTGGAGCTCAAAGCGTGTGGAGCTCAGAGCTCGGAAGTGACATTTGCATATGACCTCTGTGAGGTCACTTCCGCTTCTGTTCACGTGACCGAAACTGACCTTTGACCCCTGCGCGCGCTAACAATACCGGATAAAAATTGCGCGCAGGGTTCAGAGGTCAGTTCCGGTCACGTGAACGGAAGCGGAGGTGACCTCACAGAGGTCATATGCAAATGTCACTTCCGAGCTCTGAGCTCCACACGCTTTGAGCTCCAAGAGCTCCGATCCAAGCGCTCTGCCACACGGGAGCTCCCACCATCACCACCATCGGGCGTTGACGCCCGTCAACGCCCGATGGTGGTGGTGGTGGTGTTGGTGGAATGTCGTGGTGGTGTGTGTGTGTGTGTGGTGGTAGTGTGTGATGGTGTTGGTGGTGGTGTCTGTACATATAAGAATGAACATGTGTCCCTCATCAGTCCGATTGGTTGATTGTTCGACCGCTGATTGGTTCTTTTTCTCGACCGCTGATTGGTCCAAATGGAACTGCCCATCCTTCCCAGGTTAATCTAGAATCCTACCAAGCTCGTAATCACCGCCACATCACGCATACACACATACACGCATACACACACAGGCACATGCACGCACACACACATACACACAGACGCATACACGCATACGCATGCACACACGCAAGCATACACATACACACGCACGCACACACACACACACACGCATACAATCTCGCAAGCACACACAGACGCATACACACACCTGCATGCACACACGCACACACACATACATACACACACATACACGCACGCACACACACATACACACACATGCACACAGAAATACACAGTTCAAATTTAATAATTTGATACAGTATTTATATATAATTGGTATAGCTAGCATATATTAACGTTGAAAAGTTACGAGAAAGCTGTTAGATTAAATTAATATAGCGTAGACAGACGCCCGACGATACTGGTGCTTTAGAACAACAAGGGGAATAACTGTGTTACTCAGCCGGAAGTTCGCGCGCCTGTTGTTCTGACCGCGCGCGTATGAATATAGCCATTTTTCAAGCAAGCTCGGCAGGGATGGCATTAGGTGTCGTTAGGTGTCGACGATAAAAGTGCCTAAAACGAGTGGATATTTGCTTTCGCGGTTTATGCCTTCATCTCCGAGATGAAATTCGGATCGATCTGCACAAAAAGGTGAAGATTTGTTTTGTAATTTAAGAACAACACCCGCTCAAATTAAATTGCGCGCCAGGATACGTGAGTGAACCGGCCGACGACTGAATCTCGTGGTTGTTTCACGCGATTTGTAGATACTACGCTTACGCTGAAGTTTCTGGTACAGGTATTCAATTTTTGATTGAGGAATATATATGTCATTGTTTATTTGTGAAATTTCCAGATTATAATTGTTTTGAAGATATAACAAAAAACATTATCCCCACTTCGTGTATGCTATTTGCCATTACTCGTCAGCTTACACGCTCTCGATATTGGTGAAATGTGAGTAGTAGTAGTTGATTTCATCCGTCTAATTGTATAACGAAAGATCAGTTCTAAACAAGTATTAAGCGGTTCTACATTGACAAGGCGAGAATACCTGTTTGTAACTCGACACACCAATTAAAGCTTTCAGGAGTTCATTTTCGACTGTGCCAAACGAGTCACCTTGAGATTGCAATTAAATGAACCTCGTGCTTGATGATTAAATCAGCTGCTGCGAACCCTGATGATTCCTCTGCAAGAACTTGATGCATTATGTATATCTGTCAATTAAACGGAGGATGTTCAATTATCGTTATATCGACATCGCATATGTAATACGACATGAAGTTAATTTACAACGAAAAATACATTTGCGGGCCGTCATGGAAAAACCGTGCCATGGTACCAACATTTTATTTCCTTGAGTTGTATTTCTAAGAAGGAGTTTTTTATAACTAATTGTCTTTAACTTCCAAATGCAAATACAAATGGATAACCATTTTGCTTTACCTATTTTTTATTAGTACATTCGGCTGAAAATCGAGCAAATATGCATTGACTGGTCAGTCGGATACTATATATTTTCTTTTCCCCCTCCCCCTTCACTGCTTTACGCAAACCCCCAAAACATACACACGCATACACGCACACATGCACACAGAAATACACAGTTCAAATTTAATAATTTGATACAGTATTTATATATAATTGGTATAGCTAGCATATATTAACGTTGAAAAGTTACGAGAAAGCTGTTAGATTAAATTAATATAGCGTAGACAGACGCCCGACGATACTGGTGCTTTAGAACAACAAGGGGAATAACTGTGTTACTCAGCCGGAAGATCGCGCGCCTGTTGTTCTGACCGCGCGCGGATGAATATAGCCATTTTTCAAGCAAGCTCGGCAAGCTCGGCAGGGATGGCATTAGGTGTCGACGATAAAAGTTCCTAAAACGAGTGGATATTTGCTTTCGCGGTTTATGCGTACAGCTCCGAGATGAAATTCGGATCGATTTGCACAAAAAGGTGAAGATTTGTTTTGTAATTTAAGAACAACACCCGCTCAAATTAAATTGGGCGCCAGGATACGTGAGTGAACCGGCCGACGACTGAATCTCGTGGTTGTTTCACGCGATTTGTAGATACTACGCTTACGCTGAAGTTTCTGGTACAGGTATTCAATTTTTGATTGAGGAATATATATGTCATTGTTTATTTGTGAAATTTCCAGATTATAATTGTTTTGAAGATATAACAAAAAACATTATCCCCACTTCGTGTATGCTATTTGCCATTACTCGTCAGCTTAAACGCTCTCGATATTGGTGAAATGTGAGTAGTAGTAGTTGATTTCATCCGTCTAATTGTATAACGAAAGATCAGTTCTAAACAAGTATTAAGCGGTTCTACATTGACAAGGCGAGAATACCTGTTTGTAACTCGACACACCAATTAAAGCTTTCAGGAGTTCATTTTCGACTGTGCCAAACGAGTCACCTTGAGATTGCAATTAAATGAACCTCGTGCTTGATGATTAAATCAGCTGCTGCGAACCCTGATGATTCCTCTGCAAGAACTTGATGCATTATGTATATCTGTCAATTAAACGGAGGATGTTCAATTATCGTTATATCGACATCGCATATGTAATACGACATGAAGTTAATTTACAACGAAAAATACATTTGCGGGCCGTCATGGAAAAACCGTGCCATGGTACCAACATTTTATTTCCTTGAGTTGTATTTCTAAGAAGGAGTTTTTTATAACTAATTGTCTTTAACTTCCAAATGCAAATACAAATGGATAACCATTTTGCTTTACCTATTTTTTATTAGTACATTCGGCTGAAAATCGAGCAAATATGCATTGACTGGTCAGTCGGATACTATATATTTTCTTTTCCCCCTCCCCCTTCACTGCTTTACGCAAACCCCCAAAACATACACACGCATACACGCACACATGCACACAGAAATACACAGTTCAAATTTAATAATTTGATACAGTATTTATATATAATTGGTATAGCTAGCATATATTAACGTTGAAAAGTTACGAGAAAGCTGTTAGATTAAATTAATATAGCGTAGACAGACGCCCGACGATACTGGTGCTTTAGAACAACAAGGGGAATAACTGTGTTACTCAGCCGGAAGTTCGCGCGCCTGTTGTTCTGACCGCGCGCGTATGAATATAGCCATTTTTCAAGCAAGCTCGGCAGGGATGGCATTAGGTGTCGTTAGGTGTCGACGATAAAAGTGCCTAAAACGAGTGGATATTTGCTTTCGCGGTTTATGCCTTCATCTCCGAGATGAAATTCGGATCGATCTGCACAAAAAGGTGAAGATTTGTTTTGTAATTTAAGAACAACACCCGCTCAAATTAAATTGCGCGCCAGGATACGTGAGTGAACCGGCCGACGACTGAATCTCGTGGTTGTTTCACGCGATTTGTAGATACTACGCTTACGCTGAAGTTTCTGGTACAGGTATTCAATTTTTGATTGAGGAATATATATGTCATTGTTTATTTGTGAAATTTCCAGATTATAATTGTTTTGAAGATATAACAAAAAACATTATCCCCACTTCGTGTATGCTATTTGCCATTACTCGTCAGCTTACACGCTCTCGATATTGGTGAAATGTGAGTAGTAGTAGTTGATTTCATCCGTCTAATTGTATAACGAAAGATCAGTTCTAAACAAGTATTAAGCGGTTCTACATTGACAAGGCGAGAATACCTGTTTGTAACTCGACACACCAATTAAAGCTTTCAGGAGTTCATTTTCGACTGTGCCAAACGAGTCACCTTGAGATTGCAATTAAATGAACCTCGTGCTTGATGATTAAATCAGCTGCTGCGAACCCTGATGATTCCTCTGCAAGAACTTGATGCATTATGTATATCTGTCAATTAAACGGAGGATGTTCAATTATCGTTATATCGACATCGCATATGTAATACGACATGAAGTTAATTTACAACGAAAAATACATTTGCGGGCCGTCATGGAAAAACCGTGCCATGGTACCAACATTTTATTTCCTTGAGTTGTATTTCTAAGAAGGAGTTTTTTATAACTAATTGTCTTTAACTTCCAAATGCAAATACAAATGGATAACCATTTTGCTTTACCTATTTTTTATTAGTACATTCGGCTGAAAATCGAGCAAATATGCATTGACTGGTCAGTCGGATACTATATATTTTCTTTTCCCCCTCCCCCTTCACTGCTTTACGCAAACCCCCAAAACATACACACGCATACACGCACACATGCACACAGAAATACACAGTTCAAATTTAATAATTTGATACAGTATTTATATATAATTGGTATAGCTAGCATATATTAACGTTGAAAAGTTACGAGAAAGCTGTTAGATTAAATTAATATAGCGTAGACAGACGCCCGACGATACTGGTGCTTTAGAACAACAAGGGGAATAACTGTGTTACTCAGCCGGAAGTTCGCGCGCCTGTTGTTCTGACCGCGCGCGTATGAATATAGCCATTTTTCAAGCAAGCTCGGCAGGGATGGCATTAGGTGTCGTTAGGTGTCGACGATAAAAGTGCCTAAAACGAGTGGATATTTGCTTTCGCGGTTTATGCCTTCATCTCCGAGATGAAATTCGGATCGATCTGCACAAAAAGGTGAAGATTTGTTTTGTAATTTAAGAACAACACCCGCTCAAATTAAATTGCGCGCCAGGATACGTGAGTGAACCGGCCGACGACTGAATCTCGTGGTTGTTTCACGCGATTTGTAGATACTACGCTTACGCTGAAGTTTCTGGTACAGGTATTCAATTTTTGATTGAGGAATATATATGTCATTGTTTATTTGTGAAATTTCCAGATTATAATTGTTTTGAAGATATAACAAAAAACATTATCCCCACTTCGTGTATGCTATTTGCCATTACTCGTCAGCTTACACGCTCTCGATATTGGTGAAATGTGAGTAGTAGTAGTTGATTTCATCCGTCTAATTGTATAACGAAAGATCAGTTCTAAACAAGTATTAAGCGGTTCTACATTGACAAGGCGAGAATACCTGTTTGTAACTCGACACACCAATTAAAGCTTTCAGGAGTTCATTTTCGACTGTGCCAAACGAGTCACCTTGAGATTGCAATTAAATGAACCTCGTGCTTGATGATTAAATCAGCTGCTGCGAACCCTGATGATTCCTCTGCAAGAACTTGATGCATTATGTATATCTGTCAATTAAACGGAGGATGTTCAATTATCATTATATCGACATCGCATATGTAATACGACATGAAGTTAATTTACAACGAAAAATACATTTGCGGGCCGTCATGGAAAGACCGTGCCATGGTACCAACATTTTAGTTCCTTGAGTTGTATTTCTAAGAAGGAGTTTTTTATAACTAATTGTCTTTAACTTCCAAATGCAAATACAAATGGATAACCATTTTGCTTTACCTATTTTTTATTAGTACATTCGGCTGAAAATCGAGCAAATATGCATTGACTGGTCAGTCGGATACTATATATTTTCTTTTCCCCCTCCCCCTTCACTGCTTTACGCAAACCCCCAAAACATACACACGCATACACGCACACATGCACACAGAAATACACAGTTCAAATTTAATAATTTGATACAGTATTTATATATAATTGGTATAGCTAGCATATATTAACGTTGAAAAGTTACGAGAAAGCTGTTAGATTAAATTAATATAGCGTAGACAGACGCCCGACGATACTGGTGCTTTAGAACAACAAGGGGAATAACTGTGTTACTCAGCCGGAAGTTCGCGCGCCTGTTGTTCTGACCGCGCGCGTATGAATATAGCCATTTTTCAAGCAAGCTCGGCAGGGATGGCAAAGCAAGCTCGGCAGGGATGGCATTAGGTGTCGACGATAAAAGTGCCTAAAACGAGTGGATATTTGCTTTCGCGGTTTATGCGTACAGCTCCGAGATGAAATTCGGATCGATTTGCACAAAAAGGTGAAGATTTGTTTTGTAATTTAAGAACAACACCCGCTCAAATTAAATTGAGCGCCAGGATACGTGAGTGAACCGGCCGACGACTGAATCTCGTGGTTGTTTCACGCGATTTGTAGATACTACGCTTACGCTGAAGTTTCTGGTACAGGTATTCAATTTTTGATTGAGGAATATATATGTCATTGTTTATTTGTGAAATTTCCAGATTATAATTGTTTTGAAGATATAACAAAAAACATTATCCCCACTTCGTGTATGCTATTTGCCATTACTCGTCCGCTTAAACGCTCTCGATATTGGTGAAATGTGAGTAGTAGTAGTTGATTTCATCCGTCTAATTGTATAACGAAAGATCAGTTCTAAACAAGTATTAAGCGGTTCTACATTGACAAGGCGAGAATACCTGTTTGTAACTCGACACACCAATTAAAGCTTTCAGGAGTTCATTTTCGACTGTATCAAACGAGTCACCTTGAGATTGCAATTAAATGAACCTCGTGCTTGATGATTCAATCAGCTGCTGCGAACCCTGATGATTCCTCTGCAAGAACTTGATGCATTATGTATATCTGTCAATTAAACGGAGGATGTTCAATTATCATTATATCGACATGGCATATGTAATACGACATGAAGTTAATTTACAACGAAAAATACATTTGCGGGCCGTCATGGAAAGACCGTGCCATGGTACCAACATTTTAGTTCCTTGAGTTGTATTTCTGAGAAGGAGTTTTTTATAACTAATTGTCTTTAACTTCCAAATGCAAATACAAATGGATAACCATTTTGCTTTACCTATTTTTAATTAGTAAATTCGGCTGAAAATCGAGCAAATATGCATTGACTGGTCAGTCGGATACTATATATTTTCTCCCCCCCCCCTTCACTGCTTTACGCAAACCCCCAAAACATACACACGCATACACGCACACATGCACACAGAAATACACAGTTCAAATTTAATAATTTGATACAGTATTTATATATAATTGGCATAGCTAGCATATATTAACGTTGAAAAGTTACGAGAAAGCTGTTAGATTAAATTAATATAGCGTGGACAGACGCCCGACGATACTGGTGCTTTAGAACAACAAGGGGAATAACTTTGTTACTCAGCCGGAAGTTCGCGCGCCTGTTGTTCTGACCGCGCGCGTGTGAATATAGCCATTTTTCAAGCAAGCTCGGCAGGGATGGCGTGAATATAGCCATTTTTCAAGCAAGCTCGGCAGGGATGGCATTAGGTGTCGACGATAAAAGTGCCTAAAACGAGTGGATATTTGCTTTCGCGGTTTATGCGTACATCTCCGAGATGAAATTCGGATCGATCTGCACAAAAAGGTGAAGATTTGTTTTGTAATTTAAGAACAACACCCGCTCAAATTAAATTGCGCGCCGGGATACGTGAGTGAACCGGCCGACGACTGAATCTCGTGGTTGTTTCACGCGATTTGCAGATACTACGCTTACGCTGAAGTTTCTGGTACAGTATTCAATTTTTGATTGAGGAATATATATGTCATTGTTTATTTGTGAAATTTCCAGATTATAATTGTTTTGAAGATATAACAAAAAACATTATCACCACTTCGTGTATGCTATTTGCCATTACTCGTCAGCTTAAACGCTCTCGATATTGGTGAAATGTGAGTAGTAGTAGTTGATTTCATCCGTCTAATTGTATAACGAAAGAT
>JAVTVY010036483.1:0-17242 GCA_036873755.1 Hanleya hanleyi
AGAGAGTCGAGAAATCCCATGTGATACATGTCTGTACGGCATGTGACCTTTAGCATCAAGTTCTTCCGTAAGACATTTTGAGTTTTTCAATATCCACATACATTCAACGCCAGAGTTTTTAGAAATAGTGGCGCAATACCTTTCCCAAAATGCTTTTACCTCCTGAAGGGCCCTCGTCAATAAGGTTGAAAGAAGCTTGGTGGTGCAGCTTCTAGAACCAGCTATGAATCTAGCTTTGTATGGTGATTTATGCATTTTGGGGAGTCCAGTATAGTTTTGGTATGTCGTTATGATTGGTTGGAAGACAAATACCGCTTTCCCTGAGAAACTTTTTGTGATGTTAAATAGATCTTCCAGAGTAAATGCAGTTTGGGAGTAAGTAGACGTATTTGATGAAGATATGTCTACACTCAATTCTTTTACCAGCACCTGGTAATAGTAATATTTACATATGAATATTATATTATTCGGAGCCTTGTCTGCTGGGACTATGACGAATTTACTCTGGAGATTTTCTAGAACTTCTTGCGAATTGAGGTTTCTCAGTACTTGTTTTGCTTGGGGAAGAGTACTTCTGTCAATATGGCGGATTGTTTCAACGACCTTGCTCTTAGTGAGGTCCAGCCAATCAGCGAGTACTGTAAGTTCAACTTTTTCTCGCTTAGACCAATCAATAACGTACTGTTCTAATGCAGTCAGGACTATCTTCTGGTCCGCCTTCAGATTTATTCTTCTTGGCTCTCTATATTTAGGTCCTTTCATCAGGAGTAATTTCAGATCCTTATCACTCACCACATCAAGGTCACCAGTCACAATATGTTTGCATGGTGTATAGATAAAGTTCGACAATTCACAATCACAACTATAGCCTCTTGACGTGTATAAGTTCCAGTCAAACTCCTTGACAGCATTGGAGTAATTGAATATTTTGGTGGCTATAGATTTAGTATACTTATATGAAATGCAAGGAGGTTCTGTGAACTTAAAATAGTTTGGTTCAGCGTTGCGTACCTCTGGATCATTCAGGATTCGAGGTAAATTAATGATATCCAGTCCTTTATCTAAGTAGTTGAGTTTCAAGAAAAGCCGATCTTGAGATGTTTCGATTATTTTCACTGGACGATACAACCGAAAATACGCTATATCTTGACATACTTTACTGATTTTTGATGGTATTATATTTCCTGAAGACGCAGATTGCTGTATATCTCTGGCTATTTGATTTAAAGCTCGCAGAGGTAACGCATACAGAACTGTACGTAAGCTATGTATACTATTGGGTGCGCTAGTTAAACCCACTAAGTAATTTAAAGTGATATGATCGTGAATCATCGAACTATTAAACTTTCGCCAACCATGGCTGCGATGTCTCCGTTGATGGGGTTTAAATGGTTGGGTAATGTTGGATATATTTGAACGGCGGTTTGTAGCATTGCCGAACCCACTGACATTATCATTTAAACCAAACGGAAACACTGACCCAAGTTCTAGCATCCAGAATAATTCCCGCTCTCGGATTTTTCTCTCAAATCCAAAGGGGGAATCTTTAGTAGATGGATAGACGACGTCTATGATCTGAATACTAAAGTTATCCCAGCCATGGTCGGGTCCAGAAAAATGCCTACCTATAAGCAATTGCTTTTTCCTAACGGATTTTCTGTGACCGTTCACCCTAAGATGGAGTCTTTGGGTGGTCTTGCCAACATACTGTTGACCACACTTCTTACAGGAAACTAAGTAAATACAGTTTGTAGTAGAACAACTAAGATCAACATACGAGTTAACAGAATATGAGTTACCAGTTAACGCGGAACTAAATGAAGCTGAAGTATTAAAGAGTGGACACGTGAGACATCCACGGTGTCCACACTTAGAAATTTTGAAATTATTACATGTAGAATTCGGTGCTAAACAATCATCAAGCGCAATATTGCAAGGTTTGATGTCGTGGCCTTGCTTTGCTGTCAGAAATATATCTGTCATTTGGATTGAAATAGGTCTTAGTGCATTTCGAACTATTAGAGACTCGGCCGAGAAACCTGCACTAAGGTTCCTCGGGTCTGTGTTCATATTTTTTCTTTTAGTTGTGCTCATTATGTTTGTTGGGTGTGCAGGGGCCCGGCCTCGGGGACAACTTGTCCACCAGCAGAATCCAGGCATACACAGGTTAAAATTACAAGCGTCTAGTCCGTCATTCATAATCCAGCCGTCGTCCATTAGAGAATATCCGCGTCCATAATCCAAAGACCTATTCCATATTCCATATAACAGTAATAGCACCAAATTCAAAAAGACAATCATAGTATACATAAACATAGGCTTGTTTCCTGCAAGAGAGAAGCGGTCAACAGTTTTCAATGATGCCGGCAAGACATCATGATGTTCCAAAAATATCAAATCCGTATCGCTGATCAGTATTCTTAATCCATAATATTCGTTATAGAGTCGTCATCTAAAAATGATGTATCTCAGTCACGCTTTGATTGTGACTGTTCATATGAGTACCATGAGGATGTTGAAGTACATGGGCTCATACGGCCCCTAGCCCCGGGTTAAGCGGAATTAGACACATGTTACGAAACGTAGCCCCATAGGTCTTGCACGCTACGTTCGTATTTTGCTATCAGCATGCGATATGTATCGCCAAATTTGAGAAACTTTGAGTGGAGGCGCTTGGTGGAATAGCCCTGTTTATAAGTTTCTGCAACAATGTTTTGTGACGTTGATTAAAATCGTCACATTTAACACAGGATCTAGCAAATGCTACTAAGCGAGATATGTATACGCCATATGCAGGTCCCACTGGAATATTACTGTCCAGAAAGGGATAGTTTACGATGTCGAAATTGTAATCATCTCTTTTGTCATAAAGTCGACGAGAGAGAATGCCCGCTTCATTTTTATAGAGATAGAGATCTAAATAAGATGTGCCTGTAGGGCTATCTGTAGTTTCCTTCAAATCCAGTGAAGGTGGATATATATCCTTCACTGCGTCATTTATATAGCGATTATCCACAGCGAGAAGATCGTCTATATAGCGTTTGGTGAATGAGAAGGAACGGGCTTTGAATGGATCGGTTTTTGAAAGCGCCTGCATATAGTCATATTCATAAGAGAACAGATACAGGTCAGCCAACAGGGGTGCACAATTAGTACCCATTGGAATACCTATATGCTGCTGATATATTGTGTTGCCAAATTTCACATAGATATTTTAATGAGAAATTCAAGCAACTCTATAAACAAAGAAACATCCCATGAATGATATCTCTTGTATGTAGTAGAGCTAAAGAATGCTTTATGGCTTCCGACATTAATATATCTACGATCAGTTTTCTTGAACACAGATACTATTAATGAACTTAGACGGTCAATAAGGTCCTGATGAGGGATTGTAGTATAGAGAGTCGAGAAATCCCATGTGGATACATGTCTGTACGGTATGTGACCTTTAGCATCAAGTTCTTCCGTAAGACATTTTGAGTTTTTCAATATCCACATACATTCAACGCCAGAGTTCTTGAAAATAGTGGCGCAATACCTTTCCCAAAATGCTTTTACCTCCTGAAGGGCCCTCGTCAATAGGGTTGAAAGAAGCTTGGTTGTGCAGCTTCTAGAACCAGCTATGAATCTAGCTTTGTATGGTGGTTTATGCATTTTGGGAGTCCAGTATATTTTTGGTATGTCGCTATGATTGGTTGGAAGACAAATACCTCTTTCCTTGAGAAACTTTTTGTGATTGTTAAATAAATCTTCCAGAGTAAATGCAGTTTGGGAGTAAGTAGACGTATTTGATGAAGATATGTCTACACTCAATTCTTTAACCAGCACCTGGTAATAGTAATATTTACATATGAATATTATATTATTCGGAGCTTTGTCTGCTGGGACTATGACGAATTTACTCTGGAGATTTGCTAGAACTTCTTGCGAATTGCGGTTTCTCAGTACTTGTTTTGGTAGGGGAAGAGAACTTCTGTCAATATGGCGGATTGCTTCAACGACCTTGCTCTTGGTGAGGTCCAGCCAATCAGCGAGTACTGTAGGTTCAACTTTTTCTCGCTTAGACCAATCAATAACGTACTGTTCTAATGCAGACAGGACTATCTTCTGGTCCGCCTTCAGATTTATTCTTCTTGGCTCTCTATATTTAGGTCCTTTCATCAGGAGTACCGTACGTTGATGGAAATTGCTACAGACAGTGGTGACAATCCGGATTCGGTGGCGGAGATGGTAATCCAACAACTAGAGGGCATGAGGGGAGCACGACAAACATCAACTGACCGACTATGTCATGGACTGGGACAAAGGGGTATACCATTGAGGCTCGATTCCAAGCCGAAGGTGGAGTGATTATGTCATTGTAATTTTTGAACAACAGGAGTTGTTGAGAACTTGGCAGGGGAGAGTGTAATACCCTTGGAGGGATATTTTATAAGTTGTCACACTCTGCCAGGTTGTCGCACTCTGAATGTTGTTGTTGTTGTACATACTTTTGACATGAATTGAAACTGTGGGTTTGGGGGCACTAAATGGCGTAAACCAACTACTGGGGCTTTGGGGGTGGATTTAAATTTATTAACATAATATATATGCTGTCTGTTGTAAATAAGATTAACTTACCTTGTGCAGTTGATAATATTTTTATCACGTTTGCCTGTTCCTGATCAAGGATGTGGCCATGTTGTTTGTATTTACGAAATGTGACCTTGGTGCATGACCGTGTACACCGCCAGCTCGTTTATGCTTCTTAAAGCTATTTATTGTAATTTAGAGATTTACTGAAGTTCTGTATATTGTTATAACGCTCGATTTAACTGTTATGACATTCGATGAAGTCCATATGTGCCGATTGGCGGTTTTTATTGGGGGACTATTTCTTGATAAATCGGTACACCTTTCGTCTGCTATCTGATTCATGAAGAGAAGTCTACATCAAACTTTGCTGATTTTTCACGAAGTGTTATTGAATCAGGTAAATATTGCAACAGTTATGAAACTAATCTTTGATATCTTTAGAAAATTCTGGTGATATTTTGAACGATCGATGGCTAGAACATAACCATTATTTTTATCGTCAAAGTGGCCTACCCTCCCGACTCACCTTCACTCAGCTCAGCATATGTATCGCCATCTTGTTGTTCCAGCCGCGTCAGAGTGTCTTGTTGAGGGAGCGGTGATATTTATATAGTTCTTCCAGTAAAAGTATTTATATATCTAATAACTATAATAAAAACGCTCCTCTTTGATGTCTGGAGCTCCCTCCAACGGTAATTCTGTAATTTGATTGGTTGTTCTGCACCATGTGACCACCAGCATTGGTATGAATAGAGCGCTTCTGACGAAGATGGCAGATAGCTGGCCACCACGGCCGGAGATACATCGTAACAACAACAACACCATACAATATTGCCTGATCAGTTTTGAACACTGAATACTACTCTACAACAGGTAATAAGAATTAAAGATTGATATTGACTACACTTCTCGGCAAAGAACCAAAATTACTCAACAAACGATTTAGACCTGAAATTTGCATTTGTCAACTAGATTCATCTCGACAAAGAAAGAAATATATTAATTTATTTCTATTTCATCACCAGGCAGCTATCTCATGTCATCCCACTCGTCAGTGGCCATTTTCTGCATAATATCCATTACAAATATGATCCATTGGCAGGAATTGACACTTTAGCACAATTGGGCATTAATTAGTAGTATTGAGAGTGCATATCGCCTTTTTATCTGGCGGTTCAAAGTGTGTTCATTAGTAGTTGATATATTGAATTAGTATATCATCATTTCACCATATTTGGTGATATTGGAAGTACCACGGAATAAACAGAATATCATCAGACTTTGAATTCTTGTTTTATCATCTTTATTGAACGTGATATTGATATTCCTGTGTGAATACAATACAATGCCATCAGCCTGGTATTTCATTAATGAATGTCGAATTTGACTTGATACTACGACGACCGACCAGAGTTGGACATCATTCAGAATAATATAGAACGCGAATCCGTCTCACCTGCCCACCTGACAGCATCACACTTTCAGTAATACAATATCTAGTTACGCTGGATATTACAGTATGTACACTTATGTACAACTTTAAATCTCCAACCTGTCAGATAGCTTTATTTCTAGTATATTTAAAACACGAGGGGTTGAAGTCCACTGTCTTGAAATATTTGATTTGATTTGGAACCGTAACGTTCAGTACCCGGCATGAAGTGAGCCCCAGTGGCAAGGTTCCCACAATTACTGAATTTGTCCTAATCCGGCCAGGTTTTCAGAAGTTATTGTCCGGAAACGAAATTTTAACTTGGCCCACAGATGACGTCACCTAAGGTGGATCACAATGAAAAACAATCCCAAGCGAGATTATGAGGCGAGAAACCCACATACCAAATCTGAAAAGAATCCGTTCAGCTTTTAGAAAGTTATTGTACGGAAAGAAAATTTTAACTTGGCCCCCAGATGGCGCCACCTATAGGCGGATCAGCGTGAAAAACAATCCCGAGCGAGATCTTGAGGCGAGATACCCACATACCAAATTTAAAAAGAATCCGTTCAGTTTTTCAAAAGTTATTTGTTCGAAAACGAAATTTTAACTTGGCCCCCACGTGGCGCCATCTATAGGTGAATCCGTGTGAAAAACAATCCCAAGCAGGATCTTGAGTCGAGGTACACACATACCAAATTTGAAATGAATCCGTTCAGTTTTTTTTTAAATTTATTGTCCGGGAACAAAATTTGAACTTGGCCCCCAGGTGGCGCCACCTATACGCGGAATGGCGTGAAAAACAATCCCAAGCGAGATTTTCGAGGCAGGAAACCCACATACCAAATCTGGAAAGAATCCGATCAGATTTTCAAAAGTGATTGTACGGAAACAAAATTATAACTTGGACACCAGGTGGCGCCACCTACAGACGGATCAGCATGAAAAACAATCCGAAGCGAAATCTTGAGGCGAGGTACATGCCTACCAAATCTGAAAAGAATCCGATCTGATTTTCAAAAGTTATTGTACGGAAACAAAATTTTAACTTGACCCACAGGTGGCGCCACCTATAGGCGGAATGGTGTGAAGTTTCTAAGTTTACGATTCTCCGTATCTCTTTTGCTCTCTGTTGTACACCGGTAAATATGTCAGTTAGGTTTGCTGTTTTAAGGATTTGCACCAGTCTGTCGTAGTTACCGACGGTTATATGACCCCGCCTCTCCATTGCATTAAGTATATCACTCGCACATTTAGATCTAGCTATATCAGCGGCTGTTACATAACCCCTAGCGGCATCCGTGAAACTTCTATAATAGTTCATCTCGGTAACGAGGCTTTCTCCAATGTAGACAAATAAAGAATTATGCTTAATTCTGCTCTCTCTTCGCTCGTACTCCATTTTGCTTCTAAGATTTTCATATAACAAAATTCTTGGAAGAAAATATCCTCCTAGAAAAAGATATTATGTTCCCTGAATCAATAACGCTTTTCTGTGAAAACTTCTCCTAGGTATTAGGTATAGATCATTCATCGATGTCTATAAGCTTTGATGTGCGTCTCGAAATACGAGACCGTCCTATCTTTGTCCACGTGACAGGGCGTTAGATATTAATTCTAAAGAAAAAATGTTTTCCCTTGAAAGTGTGTCAACCTAGTATAGCTGCGTAAACGGTTGGCTTGTATTCGAAATATGACAAATAAGCTTTCCAAGAAAATATAGTCCGTTCATTGATTAATCTTTATTATGACAACAAAAGCCGGAATTGTGTGTTAGAAAGTACTCACATGCCGTCATTCTAAACGATGTTGTCTGGGTCGACATTCAATACTGACATTACCATATATATATATATTTATACAGTTGACTAAGTGCTGGTTTCACACTTCTAATAAACGTAATGAACGGGCGGCAGATACAAACGATGCTTATATATCAACACAATATTTTTGAATGCAGATAGATAAACTTATGAACTGTTTCAAATATATAGTTGATAACTTCTGTGTCATGATGCATTGCCAGCATTGATGGAAATGGCAACATCTCGTGCCTTTGACATATTCTAGAACGATTTTGGTTACGGAAAGATAATTATTTCATACGACGCTCGCCAAACTTCCGAGAAACAAACATTCATCTACATTATATATGAACAGATCATGCTAACGGATGGCTAAGCTCCTAGTCAGCTGATATTTGCTACCCAAGTTCGTGGCTCAAATGACTAATGCATATCTAGTATAATGACCCGTTATAATGGTGTAATTGCTTCATATTTTACATCAGTATAAGTGTTGGAACACGCGATAAACAAAACCACATAATCTCAATTTTTATCAATCCTTATCGGGATGAGGATGACCTCCTAATATGGTTTGAAATACAGTCGGCAACAGTCGTCCACATATAATCTCCACATCATATCATCGTGAGAACATTATCGTATAAGTATATGTTGCGTAAGTTTGGCGGATCATACGGTAGTTGTCGCGAAGGGAGAACAGAGAATTACTATATCCGTATATCAGATTCCATGTTTTATTCTCCCGAGAAGAAACCGTCGTTACGATTACAGACTCTATAGATCGGTAACCCTGATGTTATCGTGGAGATTATTCTTTCCACTTATCATAACAGCGACAATTAATTCCAGAAGACAAACTATTGGTTACTTCATTAAGAAAATATCTTCTTAGATTCTTATATATATACTATCAATTTAGGGTATACAAATTTAGGAATATTAACCGGAAATTGCTTGGATATGAACTGGTTCGTGTGAGTGGGAAACGTGTTTATTATAATTCTCTATGGGCGACTGCTGACAACTGGATGACGGCTCTGACGTTTGTATGTTTCTATAATACAACCATACAATACAAATCTTTTTTATTGTCGGAGGAGTTACACAAATAACATTAGCATCTTGGTGAGCTAGTGAGTCCGACATAAAAACATAATAGATAAGTCATGATAAAACATAAAACAGCCATCTTTAAAACGTAACTATATTAAACATTATTAAATATTAAGAGGATTTGCAGATAACACATCTACATGTACTAGACAGCCCTTTCCATGATTTCAATAGGCTTTTGAAATGTGCAAATTTTGTATTTTGTCGGATTTCTGGTGTTAAGCTATTCCATACTTTGGGTGCAAGATACACAAAAGAATGCAACCCATGTCTTGTGGGACTCACATTCGGTACATGTAAAGTCCCAGGTACTGATCTCAAACTATTTGAATGAATGAATGAATATTTATTCACCATATAGTTAAACATATACAGGGTATTAGACATTAACATAAATATGGCGGGAATAAAACCCCAAAGGGCTTGTTGTATCCCAGAAGACAATACATATACAAATAGTAATACCGCTCGTCATGAACCAAAAAAATCATATATGCTCGATAATTATGGATATACAAATATGTAGATATGGAGGTGATTATACCAGGGAAGCCTTTAAATCTGGTGACAAAAATCAGGACTGTGTGGAATATATTATGAAACCAAACATTTTTTAGATAAAATATGATTGTCTCAAAGATAATACTAAAATCGGGGAAACTATCTGATATGCTAAGTCAGTGCAGGCGAACAAGATAGGATTTTAATCGACATTTAAAGAGAGATTGTGACGGAATCGACTTCAACTCAAGAGGTAAAGCGTTCCAAATACGTGGGGCTTTCGTTTTTGTCCAATAGTGTGAAAGATTCGATTGCACTCTCGGCCTATATAGGTTAAGATTGGCTTGTCTGGTTGGATAGTAGTGAACTTCAGAAAGTTTTGTAAAGTAATTTGAAAATTTTATCGGAATAGAAGATGCATTGTAAAGAAACCTGTGAGTGAATAATACAATAAGATAGCAGTTTATTTGACAGAGAGGCAGGATGTTTAATTGTTCTAGAAGAGGACTGGAGTGAGCGTATTTACTACTGCATGTGATAATGCGAACAAGTCTCTTTTGTAATTTGATGAGAGGTATCAAATGAGTTGGGTATGTGTTTCCCCAAACCCGATTGCAATAGGATACATAGGAATAGAACAACGAATAGTACAACATAATCAAGGTTTTTCTGTTGGGGCAATTTCTTATATTATTAATAACACCAATATTTCTAGATATTTTAGAAGTGAGTTCGTCAATATGTGTTTGCCAAGTCAGTTTATCATTGAAATGAACTCCAAGGAATTTGAAACTAGAAACTGGCTCGATCTCGGTCCCGAATAGTGATATCTGCGGAGTATTTATATTACGAGATCTGTTTGGTTTAAAGAAACATGAATTTAGTTTTTTTCACATTTAATGAGAGTTTATTGCTAGAGAGCCAATCATGAAGTTTTTCGAGTTCACTTGACATAATCTCAGCCAGTCTACTTGGATCTTTATCTGAGAGAGAAGCGCTAGTGTCGTCTGCAAAAAGATTTATGTCTAAAATGGTTGTTGCTTTGGTGATGTCGTTTATGTATATTAAGAATAAAATAGGACCTAGTATTGACCCCTGAGGCACGCCAGTGTCGATAGGATTAAACGGCGATATTGTTCCGTTATATGATACACACTGGGATCGCGAAGATAGATAGCTTTGAAACCAGCTATTAGTGGTGCCACGAAAACCGTAATACTCTAGTTTGTGCAAAAGGATATCATGATTGACGGTGTCAAAGGCTTTAGATAGATCTAGGAAGGTAGAGATACTAAACTGTTTTCTTTCTTTGGCAGCGATAAGTTTGTCATATAAAGAAAGCACAGCAAGAAAGGTAGAGTGATTCGCACGGAAACCAAATTGATTTGGGGATATAATCATTTCTGATTCAAGAAAAGCTACCATCCTTTTAACTGCAAGTTTTTCAAATATTTTGCTAAAGCAGGGAAGGACAGAAATAGGTCTATAGTTTTCAGCCAATGTTTTGTTGCCGGACTTAAACACAGGGGTAACTTTGGCAAGCTTAAGCATCGCGGGAAAAATTCCCGTTTGGAAGGATAGATTGATGATATGGGAGATGGGAGTAGACAGTAAGCTGGATATAGGCTTTATCAGGGATAATCGAATGTCGTCAATACCAGGAGATCCATTTTTGAGAGCAGATATCACTTCATCAACTTCGGACGGCGTACATAGTTCAAAAACGAAGTCCTTATTGTACGTTTGATCTAAGTATTTTTTGAAATCGTTTTGAGTAGGTGGAATTTTAGAAGCCAGGTTGGAAGCAATGGAAGTAAAGTAGTTATTGAATTTAGTGGCAATCTCGGTTGGGTCTGTTATGTCAGTGCCATTGAAATTGAATACAGACGAGAGGGTGTTTGTTTTATTGCGGCCTAAGAGCCCGTTTATGACTTTCCAGGTTCCTCTAATATCATTAAAAGATTCATTGAATTTTCTCTCGTAGTATTTGTTTTTAGCTAGTTTTAGTGCATGATTCAGTTTATTTCTGTATAGTTTATATTCTTGCGTTGCAACAATGTCCTTTTTCGAAATATGTAACCTATATAGTCTGTTCTTTTCTCGGATTGATCGGAGTAAACATGGGCTGATCCATGGTTTGAGAATTTTAACTTTCGGAATCTTTTTAGTTATCACTGGAAAACAATCGTTGTATAGAGCATGGAAAGTGTTCGAGAAGCTGATCATAGCACTATCTGTATCATTAGCGTCTGTGACTTGTTGCCAGTCTGTCATTTTGAGCTTTTCTTCAAACAGTGATTTTTGTATTGGATTTGTTTTGCGAGAACTCAGTATGTTCTTTGAGTATAATGATACAGATGGGAGACAGTTATTGATGTGAAATATGGGAAAATGATCAGATATGTCAGAGAGTATTATACCAGAACCAAGATCATCTTCATGAAAATTGGTGAATATGTTATCAATTAAAGTAGCCGAATGGGCCCGGACTCTAGTGGGTTTCGTAATTTTGGGGAAAAAATAAAATGATTTCATAATATCTAAAAATTGTTTAGAGGGACCATGGCAACTTGTTTTGAAGAGATCGATGTTAAAATCGCCCATTACAATGCATTTTTTATTTTCCGGCTTCAGTTTTTTGAGGATTGATAGTAAGCTGGAGTTAAAATTCTTTACATTTTTACCTGGTGGGCGATAGATCAATCCAATTATATATTTATTTGTGCTGTTAGAAACCTCAACAAATAGCGATTCATGTTGATCTTGTTCGTCTATAAAGGAAATGTCATCACGTATTTTACAGTTAGTAAATTCGTCCTTTACGTAAAGAACAATTCCACCGCCTTTTTTGGTATCTCTCGAAAGTGGAAAAGGTTGATAACCTGGAATAGTGTATAAGTTTTCGGTTTCGGGATCGAGCCAGCTTTCAGATATTCCTATAAATGAAAAAATGAAATTCGTATTGTAGATAAGCGCAAGGACTTCAGTGAAGTGTTTCTTTAGGCTTCTTGCATTAATATGTAAAGTGGAGACTGATTTTTGATCTGAAATAAGATTATCTTCCACGAAAGAGTTAAATTGATCTTCGAAATAATAATTAGATTGATGTGAGCTTATTGTATTCCAATGACAGAGCTCGTCTTCTGTATCGTCGGTCAGATAAGAATTTTCTGTACAATTAAGCTCTAAGGGGTTAAAACACATATATTCAAAACCATCACGAAGCCTATCTTCGAGAGTGCAATCAAGGTCGAAGTTTACATTATAAAATGGCAGTTCTCTAAGTAAATTCCCCATTGATAGGTGATATAGTCAGTATGAAATCTATCTCCATAAACCACGGTAGAGGGTGAAGTACTGAATGCGAGGAGTGTTCGATAGCCAAATAATCTGTGTATATAGTCGCATGGATTGTCCGATTGCATGACCGTAAGATACATTTATTTAGCACAGAAGTGCATTTCAATAGTTTCCACAATGAGACAAAAGAAATAAACATTTCAATAGTTTCCACAATGAGACAAGAGACATAAACAGGGAAGAAAGAAAAGTGTTTATAGGCATGAAAAGAGTAGTTTGTTTCGCACAGGTAGTGCTGGTGCATCGAGCGAGGTGATCAGCTCAGTTCCCGCCCAAATTGTGCGAGTGACTCGGAATGAGAATGCATGTGTTATGTAAGTGTACGGAGAATAACATAGGTGTGTCTGCACTCTTGATCGTTTTTGTGTGAGCGACAAAGTTGTGAGGAGCGTGTAATGTTATTTTGTTACTGAAAACAAGGTACCAAGAAAAGGACTCAATTGACTTTGAACAAATAAACACAGGCGATCCAGAAAATATATACAACTGTACGGTACAGGACGAAAAGAGTGTGCATACTAATTACGACTTAAAGTGAAAGAGAGATAGAAGTTTGAAGGAACGTAATGCGAGGGGAAGTGGGGGGCGGAGGGCGAAGGCGTCGTTTGGTGAATGAGAATAGTTCAATGATACCGAGTAAACATAGCATATTTCAAATGTAAACGATAAACTTCGTCAGCTTCATAGATATATATACAAATTATACTATATACATTTTCGTAATATTTACAATTCTGTGTTTTGATATTGGAGCTTTACAATTAGGAGTTTTACTGATGAATTTTTGTACATGAAAAGAGATATATATGCCTATATATACAGACAAGCATATTACATGTATATACATAAATACATGTACAACCTATATAAAATATGTTTTCGAGTAGGCGTTGCAATTTCAAGTTATACTGATAGATTGTTGTAAAATTAAATGTGTTATTCATACATACATGTATACATGTATAGAAGGATACGCGTGGTTTACCTATTATATGCATACAGAACTACTATAACAAAGTGCAGGCGTATATACAAGTACATGATATTGTTACATTATAAATATAGTGTGTTGCTTGTTCATTTATTCAGTTCATCTTAATATCTTTACACATATCAATATATGACTTAATTATATAGTACAAGAGTTAAATATGTACGGTACCAATTATTTACAGGTGGGTAATATGGATATAACGAAACATATAAACAACAGTACGCCGCAACAAACAGCGAAGTATATGTTAGCTTGATTAATGTTAATTTGCCGTTTGCCTAACATTTAAAAGGTCCGATAAGTAATCCGGTGCCTGGTCGTTTAGGATTCTATGTGCCTGGATTGCTATATTTCTTAATCTATTAAGTTCAAGGGTGGATCGATCAGCCTTGCATAGTAGCTGCTCATAAGAGGGGCTATTATCATGGTATACAAAACGCAATACTCTTTCCTGTACTTTTTCCATTTTTTTCTCACTGGATTTTTTTGCAATGATGCCATATAACTGGACAATAATTAAAATAGCTAAGAATAAAGCTGTTAAAATAGCTAATCTTGACTTCAAGTTTATAAAATGCTGCAGACGCTTTAGTACATTCTGTTGTCTCCCAGCTTTCTTACAAATTTCATTAATGTGGTATTCATAATTTAGATTTCTATCTAAATTTATATAAGAGTTTAACTACGTCTTTACTTTCGATACTTAAATTCTCAATATCAAAACTTAAGCCATCTGATTTACCTAGAACAGTAGCCTGAAATTTGTCAGGATTTGCTAACATCATATTTGCTGTTAACCATTGAATCATATTTTGGTCTCTATTTCTAGAATATGCTTAACTCTCAGAGGGTCCCTACTGGCAGCAGTCAGAGTGTTATCATCAGCATAATTTGTTAAGGTAGCTTCTTTAATAATATAATAAATGTCGCTAATGAAAATATTGAAGAGTATCGGCCCCAATCTGGACCCCTGGGGTACCCCCTTTAACATACTTTTCCATGAGCTCATATTTTGACTTATTTTAACCCTCTGTCTTCTGCCAGATAGATAAGATTTCATTGAATCAGCTGATGGCTCGTTCATACCATATTCCCTCATTTTTTCTATTAGCAGGTCATGGGGTATACAATCAAAAGCTTTGCTAAGGTCCATAAGGACCGCCCCAACAGTTTCACCATTTCAAAGTGATTTTTTCCACAAAAGGGCATCCTGGCAACTATATCCAGATCTAAATGCAGATACAATTGATGATAAAACTAAGTAAACCTAGAATTATGCAAATATGCTCAGAATCGTCATGATAGAATCAACCACGATTGTTTCATGCATTATTTTCCGTTCTGTAGTTAAGGTGATAAAGATTGAGCAAACCCCAACCACAAACTGAGCCTTTCCCCTCCCCGTGGTTATATAGGATTGAATTTGTGTCAGAACGGATTATCAGTATTTAATTACAAATGACGGACATAGGTGTGAATACAACGTAATATTCATTAGTTCCTAATACACAAAAGGGACTGTTTACAAGATATTTCTTACCTTGCTCTAGAATCAGTTGTACCCTAATCTTTTCAGCGCGCTCTGTTACACCATCCACTATGTCATTCAGCATTGCCGATTTAAGCATGCCTATCAGAATTTCCTACTTTCCAACATTAAGATATCCTTTGCTCTCCATAGCGGTTAGAATATCCCCCGGACACGTAAATCTTTTCGCAAGCCGTTTTACTTTTTATTTAGCATTTGGTGATATCATTAAATATTTGCTGATATCAGCAAATCATCTCGACTGATTTCCTGATATCTGTAAGTGATTTAGTGATATCGCCAAATGAAATGATGATATCAGCAAATCATTTGCAGATATCAACAAATCATTTGATGATATCATTAAATATGGCGGAAGGTGAAAATAAGCCTGAATGTGAATGGCTGCTCCCGTTTTGCCCTGTTGTTGGATAAATTACTTTCCCCTTACTGGTAAAGCCATCTATCGACACATCTATCTGCATGTTTCACCACAATCTGGGAGATGGTAACTCATAAGTGTCAAGCCAATTTGAATCTTGCATTTAATTTCCCCGATTTTGGTGAAACATGCACATTGGAACAGTGAGTCTGTGTTGAAACTCAAAGTATACACACCTTAAGCTCGAATCAAGCATTGGAAAGTGCATACACAGTTTGAAATATATGTATTACAGCGTGACGCCACTGCAACGGACCACCATAGAATACCATGCTTTATTTGCAGTTTTCTCTGTGTAATAAAATCGTAAAAAAATATAATAAATATTTTCCGACACTGTTCGCAATGGTCTTTCATTTGATGGAAACTTTACTTGAGGGTTTACGATCACTTTAATCTGATAGTCCTAAAGCCGTTACGTATTGAAACAGTGGTGTGACGGTGTCTGTTTAAGCTGTAAACTCAGTAAGATCTCAAGCGCTATTTGTCGAACGTTTCCATCACTTTTCAATTCGGTGTTATATTTATCTTGACCTTTTGGGGGGGGGGGGGAGGAGAGGTTCGGTCGTGTGCAGGGTGTGCCAGCCGCAGTGCGTCATGGCCAGGTCGTAACGGTCAACCTTCGCTGTTGACGGCAGGGAAACAGTTGAGTGATCGTGAGAAACGGAACATACGCTGTGAGAAGGTTTATCCTCCTTCTGAACAGGGAGCCTTCCATGTTTTGGTTCCTACTTTGACCTTTCGCCATATTCAATAATATCGCCAAAAATAAAGTATTTGCTGATATCATCAAATGATTTGATGATATCAGCAAATCATTTGCTGATATCAACAAATAAACAGTATTTGCTGATATCATCAAATGATTTGCTGATATCAGCGAATAGTTTATTGATATCAGCAAATCCTATGTTGATATCATCAAATGATTTGATGATATCAATAAATGATTTGATGATATCCTAAATGTTTGATATCACTAAATATTTGCTGATATCGGCAAATATTTGATGATATCATCAAATATTTAATGATATCAATAAATCATTTCATGACATCAGCAAATATTTGATGATATCAGCTTCTATATTTTTCAAGTATTCACAGAAATTGTCATTACGCTTAGAATAATGTATAATTTGGCAGATATGATATGAAAATATGCCAGCTGTCCTGGAATAAAACATACGACAAAATGAAGTTATACGAACCAGTAGCTGATCAGCTGAATTCACGGGTCAATATTTGCTGATATCGGCAAATATTTGATGATATCATCAAATATTTAATGATATCAATAAATCATTTCATGACATCAGCAAATATTACGGGATAAAAATTAAAACGGCTTGCCATAAGCTCTGGCTATATCTGCCCGACTAACGTAAACTAGAGCAGCATCCTTAAGGATAGCTGTCTCCTCAGAGGCAGTTTTTGCACCCCCGTGACAATTTGTCGTCTGTATCAATAAATGTACAAGATCACC
>JAVTVY010036484.1:0-16958 GCA_036873755.1 Hanleya hanleyi
AAAAAAAAAAAATAGGGGCTGAAAATTTTTTTCCATGTCCCTTTTACGGCGACTTAAAAAAAAAAAAAAAAAAAAATAGTGGCTGAATTTTTTTTTTTTTTCATGCCCCTTTTACGGCTCCGTAAAATGTCCACCAATTTGACCAAATAGACAGGTGATCTGGAAATAACACTACCCGTACATGCCGTATGCTCCTTGGATAATACCACTTGCGAAAATTATGAGTTTCCATATGTAATATCAATATTAGTATATACTTACAAAAATAATAGTTGATGGGGTTATCAGATGGTCAGAATACATTAGACAGAATCGTGCACATGTTAGACAAACATTCACATTTTAAGCAAAGTAATAAAAATAGTCCAAGTCCATTCAATGTACACTATGTGAGATGTCAAACTGTGTAGGCCTCAAATTTTAAAACCACATTCATATTTTTCCAGTTTGGTTGTAATTATTAAAGTTAAAAATGATGTCCCTCTTGACCGGACTACTTTCGTATATATAGGGAGGGTACCAATGGGCTAGACGCTAATGTTCAGCTTGCCACGAATGTAACACGAACTTAAAAACATTACTGTGCGGTGATATAACCGGTCGAGAACCTCACTGCTGTCGTCTGATGGTGATGTTACTTTAGAAGAACCGACAAATGCGAACTACAGTCACTGTGCTATATCTTTTTTAACGATGTATTATCATATATTACGTACTATTTGAACTTCTCTGGGGTGTATTTCTCGACAATTTTTATCTGTAAACGTTTTTTATCACAGTTTTATCCTGAAGTTTACAAACAAAAGATTGTTCATTTCTAGCAACAAAAGACTTACTAGCAAATGAAAATTTACGGCTCTAAATGAAGTTCCATTATCCCAGGTCCGTGTTTTCAACTTTCTATAAGCTATTTTGTGCGGAACATTTTCAGCATTATAAATGAGGTACATGAACACAAATTTGGTGAAAGGCGCTACGAATAAACTCACTCCGATGTATTCTTGCGGCTGGTCAGTGCCTTCCGACAATCTTTTGACTGTTTTCACATAAATAAATTCGACTTTCTATCTCAGTTCACCTTATTTCATCTATCAAATCCGAGCCATGACGAATAGCTTATAGACCACAACTTCAGTCGGAAATATTGGTGAACTTATGACCTCTCCGAACATGCTCCTATTTGAACGGAATCCAGGGCATTTTCCCCAGTGGCCCTTTTCCCCAATGTCATTTTCCCCATGGGCATTTTCCCCAGTGGCCTTTTTCCCCCGTGTTTCTTTTTCCCACCCATAATATTGATGGAAAATGCTTAAGATTTTTTTAGAAAATAAGCCTGGAACTCAGTAGTAAAAAATGTGGATCTTTTGTAGTATGTAGGGACAGATACATCTTGCTGGGCCATCACGTGACTGGAAGTGAACTTTGGCCCTGAACATGCGTGGTGCTTAGGCAGGTGTGGGGAGGAGGTTTTGAGGGTCTAGGTGGATCATCCGTGGTCCAATTGGGTCGTGGCGGGTGTCGTAGTGAAGCATTCAAGAGAGGCATCCAACTGGACGGATATGTCGTGCAAATGCCGTTCATCTGCATGCGCAGGCGAGTGGTAGGGAAAAAGTATTTAACGTCCATTTGCCCCAAAAAAGAAACCGTGTATATTTGCCCTATAATACCTTTATGGAGAGTTTTACAGTAACGCCATAATGCCCTATCTTAACCCTACCTGGCCTGGGGGGGGGGGGGGCCATTATGGCCCCCTATCAAACTTTCTGCACTATCTCCGGAACGGCAAAAAATGAAGAGCTGAAACTCCCGTGACTTTATAGTTTATCTTATTGGGGTCATTTTGAGCCTATTTGCATAACCCCCCGAGCAGAGGATCATGGGTAAATCCAAGATAGCGGCCACGTGGGTACCAGAAAAGTGATGTTTTTGTCAAATTTCTTCAAAATTTCTGCTTTTCCGCAATGAAAAGTGGGCAAAAAATATTTTATTTCATATCACATTAATATTTGCTAATTTTTCGTACAGTTTTTGTGGAGAAATTACAAAAATAAAAAATTCGGAAAATCTGACCGAAAAATCGACCAAAAAATGCCGTTTTTGAAAATGACGTCACTGTGACGTCATCAAAGCGGCCATCTTGGATTTTTCATTCTGGCCAGAGGCTTGGAAGCCCCAGAGGTATAGTGTAATAAGTTGCAGCCCCCTAGCTCAAGGGTAAGAAAAATAATTAAGGGGGGCCATTTCGGCCCCCCCCCCCAGCCCTGACAGGTCCCAAAAAGCCCAGGCCAGATAGGGTTAATGTCTTATCTCAACGGCTCATCTTAACGCCTCCACCTAATGTCTTAACACCCCAGCATAACGCATTAACTCATTGCCAAACGTCCAATCACACGCACATGCTTTAACCAATAGCCCCTGACCCCCTGATCATTTAACCGGAAGCGACCTTTGACCCGGTACACCATTTCATCTGGTATTGTGCACATGCGCAAGGTCAACGGTCATTTCCGGTCACGTGATCACCCAGCAAGAGTTATTTGTTCTGAATACTACCAAAGATCCACTTTTATTACTACTAAGTTCCAGACTTATTTTCTAAAAAAATCTTAAGCATTTTCCATCAATATGAAGGGTGGGTAAAATGACCTTGGGGAAAAAGGCAACTGGGGAAAAAGGCCGTACACCATTAGAACGGATTAAGCGCCAGGCAATGTGCCGTGTATTTCGTCTCCTTCTGGTTGATTTGAAGTCAAATGTTCATAGCTGTAAATGTTTTGAACTAAGGGACGCCCCCCTATTGTTTCCTATCGGGCTTCAAAGAGATTGTCCTCCAGTTTTTTCTCCAAAAAATTGGGCCTTCCTTTAAATATACCGAAAACGCCGTCCGCTCATTGAGAACTTCTCCTGTGATTTGTTACATGAATTATAGGCGGGAATTCCATTCCCATCAATTGGAAACTGTACCGCTAGGATTTATGATCACAGTAAAACCGGAATATAAATAAATACGATGACCTTAAACTTATTGCTAGTATGGTGCTCACAGTACCAGTGGTCTCATGTGTAATCTTGAGCCTTCCAGAGTTCTATTCCAAAAACAGAATACACACTCAGTACAGAATGAGGTTACTATCGAAGTTTAAAAATGTTAGTGTACACTAAATTAATCAGAAGTACAATTCTTCTAATTACAGAATCAGATTACACATGAGAACAAAAACTGCCAACAACCACATTGCTTATTACTACCCTACCTGGCCTTTCCACCCCCATGTTGGTTCCTATCCCCGGAACGACAACAATAAGAGAGCTGAAACTCCGTGACTTTTAGATTATCATATTGGGGCCATGTTGAGCCTATTTGTATGACCCCCAGAGCAGAGGATCATGGGTAAATTCAAAATGGCATCCATGTGGGGCACCCGAAAAGTGATGTTTTCGTCATATTTCTTAATTTTTTTGGCTTTTCTGTATGAAAAAGTGGGTAAAATCTATTTTATTTCATATCAGATTATTATTTACTGATTTATCATGCAGTTTTTGCGAAGAAAAAACAAAAATAAAAAAATCGAAAATTCTGACCAAATGACGCCATTTTCGAAAAGAGCCTTTTCGAAAATGACGTCATCATGGCGGCCATCTTGGACTTTTTTACATTTTCTTGTAGAGGTTGACCCAAAGATATAGTGTGGCAAGTTTAAGCCCTTTAGCCTTAGCGATAGCGAAAATATATAGGAGGGGGGAACTCCCCCCCCACCCAGGCGGCGGTACACTCCAAATCGCCCAGGCCAGATTGGATTAATACAAGGGCACAGTAGATACGGACGATATTGTTTACATTCGCAACCATATCCTAGACAACTTTCAATATACGTATGTACCGTATTCCGCTTAAACGTGGTGAGTACTGACTACAGCCACAATATTGGCCTATAAACAACGCATCTGCGCTATATCCGGAACGACAAAAAACGGAGAGCTAAAACTCCGTGACTTTATAGTTGATCATATTGGGGTCATTTTGAGCCTATTTGCGTAACCTCCCCCCCCCCTCTCCCCCCGAGCAGAGGATCATGGGTAAATCCAAGATGGCGGCCAAATGGGGTAGCAGAAAAGTGATGTTTTTGTCATATGTCTTCAAAATTTCTGCTTTTCTGGGATGAAAAGTGGACAAAAACTATTTTATTTCACATCACATTAATATTTACTAATTTGTCATGCAGTTTTTTTGCGGAGAAATTGCAAAAATAAAAAATTCGGAAAGTCTGACCGAAAAATCGACCAAAAAAAGTCGTTTTTAAAAATGACGTCACTGTGACGTCATCAAAGCGGCCATCTTGGATTTTTCCACATTTTGTGGTAGAGCTTGATCCAAGGGGTATAGTGTGATGGTTTCAGCCCCTAGCTCAAGGGGTAAGAAAAATAAGGGGGGCATTGGCCTGGACAGGTCCCAAAAAGGCCAGGCCCCAGATAGGGTTAAACAAACCATTCGTGAATGATTATATATATGCATGTAAATGTATAAGGGAATGTAAATCTATAAGATATCTTGGTTGAACAGAGACTATTTGGAAAAAAATATCTATCAGTTATTCAATGTAAATTCAATAGTATTAATTTATTTTTTCTGTTCCCCACTTCAAATCTATCACTTCGGGGATAATGATTTCTTTCCCTACCCTTATTGTGCAACACAGTTTTGTTTCTAAACTGTCCCTTTCATCTATCGCAATTGATAAACACTATTGCGTCTTGTCGCTATTCCTGAAGAAAGAGAGACTATCCACATCCTGTCGCAGGGGGCGGTGGTTCTCTCCAGGTACTCCGGCTTCCTCCACCATTCAAACTTGCTATCACCATACGAGTGAAATACCCTTGAGTGTGGCATCAAACCAATCCCCCCTCCATTCTCTGTTGCTGTAGAGAAAGAGATTTTGCATTCTGTCGTTCTGTCGCTGACGAAAAATACATTTCTTCCATTTTGCCGTCGTGATGTTGCTTGTTCAAGAATATACTGTTTCTGAGCTGTCATTTCAGAAAAAGTGTTTCCATTCTGTCGTTTTTTTTTCACTTTAGAAAATGATACCGTTAACTCGCTGTTGATATACCAGAAATGGACTGTTAATTTCCATACTGTCGCTCTTTTTCTGCATAAAAATTACGGTTTTCATTCTGTCGGTGTGGTGCTGCCTTGCACAAGGATATATTGTCTTTAGTCTGTCATCGCTTCAGGACTAGAGGTTTTCCATTCTGTCGTTCTGTCGTGGTAGAAAATGGGACTTCTCATTCTGTCGTTGTGTCACAGAAGGATTGATCTGTCACTGTTAATATGGCAAAAATGGACTGTTAATTCCTATTCTGTAGTTCTGTCGTTGAAGAAAAAGGTACCGTCCATTGTCTTTATGTCTGTTTCCATGCTGTTTCTCTTTCGCTATATAATGAATGACGGTTTTCATTCTTCTCATTGAGATGTTGCCTTGTACAAGAATATATTGTTTTTCATCTGCCATTGCTTCAGGAAAAAGTGTTTCCATTCTGTCGTTCTGTCAATGAACAATATGAGACTGTTAATTTCTATTATGTCGTTGTCGCGGAAGAAAAAGATACCTTCCTTTCTGCCGTTTTGTAGCTATAAAAAATAGAGAAATTCGTTGTATACAGACTCATCAATTTGTCTTAGCTTAGTAGTATAGTCTACCCTTTTGGAGCATCAGTGACCTCATTTTTCTGTGGAGGTCACGTGGAGGTCACGTGATCACATGATCAAGGCATGTACGGACTTGTTCTGAGCTAGGGTTTGTCACGTGCCGAACACCTGGCTCCCCGAAGGAAAACTGCAACAATGTTGCACTACGATCGCTACAATGTTGCGGCATCGTGAACACCTGGTCTGGTGCCTACGTGTCTGCGTGAGTGAGTTCACGTGCCGAACACCTGGCTCCCAGAATTGCAACAATGTTGCACGTTCGCTACACTGTTGCGGTGACCGTGAACACCTGGTATGGCGTCTGTGTGAGTGAGCTCACGCGCCGTACACCTGGCTCCTCGAAGGAAAACTGCAACAATGTTGCACTACGATCGCTACAATGTTGCGGCGACCGTGAACACCTGGTCTGGCGCCTAAGTGTCTTAGCGATGCGGTCATGTCTGGCGATGATGTGGTCTGCCTCCGCCGAGAAAAAGTAGTCCCCACGTATGAGGTATCGTATGAGGTATCAATGTGAAGCATTCGTGAAGGCGCATCCACTGGAATGGGTGTGACGTGGAACTGACATCATTCTGCGCATGCGCAGTAGACAAAGTGTATGGAAATACACGTTTTGGGATCTAAGTGGGCCACCATTGGTCCTATGGAGTCGCATGAGGCATCAATGTGAAGCAGTCGTGATGGAGCATCTGATGGGATGGGTGTGACGTGGAACTGACGCCATTCTGCGCATGCGCAGTGGCCAAAGTGTATGGAAATAGACGTTATGGGGCCTAGGTGTGCCCCTAATGGGCCGGTGGAGTCGTATGAGGTATCAATGTAAAGCAGTTGTGAGGGAGGATCCCCCGGGACTAGTATGTCGTCCGTGTTCAAGATTCTGCGCATGCGCAGACAGGGAATTGTAGGAAAAGTGCATGTTCAACATTCTGCGCATGCGCAGACAGGGAATTGTAGGAAAAGTGCATTGGAAGGAACGTTTTGGGGCCGATCGGGGCCCCTAATGGTCTGATGGGGTCGAGTGAGGTATCAATGTGAAGCATTCGTAAAGGAGTTTCCGACTGGGTGGATGTGACGTAAAACTGACGTCATTCTGCGCATGTGCAGTATACCAAGTATATGGAAATAGACATTTTGGCGCCGACATGGGCCACTATTGGTCCGATGGAGTCGTATGCGGTTTTATTTTGAAGCTCTCGTGACAGGCGTTAAGGTGTAACGACGGGTATTGACGGGCGTTGAGACGGGCATTAAGGCGTAACGACGGGTGTTGACGGGCGTCACTGCATTTCGATGTATTGGTGGCAATTTCATGAAAATCAGGGCTTCTGAGCTAGTTCACCAGGGCGTTGAAGCGATAAGCTAAGCGTTGACGGGCGTTACCGTATATATAAACAAGTGTATTGCCAAAGCACGCACAGTCGACGTTCAACCGTCAATATGGTTTATACTTGCTCTGAGTGCCAACGCACGTTCACCAGACGTTACGATATGATGCGACACGAGAAAAATATACATAGGATTGAAGACTCCGAGGCACAAGAAGCAGATACAGAGATTGATGAGAGTCTATCTACTGATACGGAGAACTTGACCTCAGATAGTCAGCCTACATACCAGGAAAGTGAGGCAGAACCTACCTTCTGGGATCGTATTGTGACAGAAGCTAACAATACTCATGCTCCAGCTATCGAGGACGCCGGGCAGGATAACTTTAAAATAAGACCTCATATGACTCCACCGGACCAATAGTGACCCATGTCGGCCCCAAAATGTCTATTTCCATATACTTGGTATACTGCACATGCGCAGAATGACGTCAGTTTTACGTCACATCCACCCAGTCGGATGCTCCTTCACGAATGCTTCACATTGATACCTCACTCGACCCCATCAGACCATTAGGGGCCCCAGTCGGCCCCAAAACGTTCCTTCCAATGCACTTTTTCCATATTCCCTCTCTGCGTATACACAGAATGTTGAATACGGACGACGCACTTGTCCAGGGGGATCCTCCCTCACGACTGCTTTACATTGATACCTCCTGCGACTCCATCGGCCCAATAGGGGCCCACCCTAGACCCCAAAACGTCTATTTCCATACACTTTGTACACTGCGCATGCGCAGAATGACGTCAGCTCCACGTCACACCCATCTCGGTGGATGAGCCTTCACGAATGCTTCACATTAATACCTCATACGACCCAATCGGACCATGCAGCGTATTTGAACTTTGGGGAATATTTTTTTTCCGCGGAGGCAGAACACATCACCGCCAGACATGACCGCATCACCGCGGAGGAATCCCCTAACATGTCCAGACATGATCCAGTCCATCATTGTTTCTTGCTCTGTCGTGACGTCACTTCTCTAAGACACTTAGGCGCCAGACCAGGTGTCCACGGTCGCCGCAGTGTAGCGATCGTAGTGCAACATTGTTGCAGTTTTCCTTCGGAGAGCCAGGTGTTCGGCGCGTGAGCTCACTCACACAGACGCCAGACCAGGTGTTCACGGTCGCCGCAACGTGCAACATTGTTGCAATTCGGGGAGCCAGGTGCTCGGCACGTGAAATCACTCACACAGACGCCAGACCAGGTGTTCACGGTCCCCAGCGAACGTGCAACATTGTTGCAATTCGGGGAGCCAGGTGTTCGGCACGAACTCACTCACCCAGACACGTAGGCACCAGACCAGCTGTTCACGATGCCGCAACATTGTAGCTATCGTAGTGCAACATTGTTGCAGTTTTCCTTCGGGGAGCCAGGTGTTGGGCACGTGACAACCCCAGTTCAGAACAAGTCAGTACATGCCTTGATCACGTGATCGCCCCGTGACCTCCACGTGACCTCCACACAAAAAAGGAGGTCAATGAGGCTCCAAAAGGGTAGACTATACTACTTAGCTTAACCCGATCTAGCCTGGGTGAGGGGGTGGGGGGGAATGGACCCTCCTAACCCCTAACAAACTTTCTCCGCTATCTCCGGAATAACAACAAATGAAGAGCTGAAACTCCGTGACTTTATAGTTTATCATGTTGGGGTTATTTTGAGCCTATTTGCATATCCCTCGGAGCAGAGGATCATGGGTAAATTCAAGATGGCGGCCACTTGGGGGTACCAGAAAAGTGATATTTCGTCATATTTCTTCAAAACTTTATGCTTTTACGAGATGAAAAGTGGGCAAAAACTATTTTATTTCACATCACATTAAAGTGATCGTAAACCCTCAAGTAAAGTTTCCATCAAAAATGAAAGACCATTGGAAACAGAGTCCGCAAATATTTATTGTAATTTTTTACGATTTTATTACACAGAGTAAACTGCAAACAAATCATGGTATTCTATGGTGGTCTGTTGCAATCATATCTAGGTCCAGTGACGTCACACTGCCTTAATACATATATTTCAAACTTTGTATGCAGTTTCCAATGCTTGATTCGAGCTTAAGGTGTGTATACTTTGAGTTTCAACACAGACTCACTGTTCCAATGTGCATGTTTCACCAAAATCTGGGAGATGGTAACTCATAAGTGTTAAGTCAATTTGAATCTTGCATTTAATTTCCTCGATTTTGGTGAAACATGCACATTGGAACAGTGAGTTTGTGTTGAAACTCAAAGTATACACACCTTAAGCTTGAATCAAGCACTGGAAAGTGCATACAAAGTTCGAAATATATATGCAAGCACGGGACAGGTGGGTATTAATACTAAGCGCAGTTGTGAGATGTGCCACCGTCACGTCCGCGTTGTAGACGACGGTATATTTCCGATCTTTGCATAATAATTATTTAACGGTTTTATTTAATTCTTTTGTGGACTGAACTTTTCATTGCTATTCCAGTTGCTGCTTAGCGTACTACATGTATGTAGTTACCAATATCATGGAAGTTTGCTGACTTGCATCAGTTGCTCCATTTAGAAGAGGGTGGAGTCCGGAGACGGTTAGCAGCTGGTCACGAAAAGAGGGTACGGAGTCCACTTCAAGGAAAAGTCTTATCTCTGTTTTACCTAGGTGGCACCCGGCGTCGGTGAATGTGGTCCGATTTATAATCAGAGCTTACGAATTAATCAATTTTCATTCCTTAATTTGATTTTTGTTTCCCTCAATCATATGTTTATAAGTAGAGCAATATGGTGAAAATATTGTGCACTTCGAGGAAAAAGCACGAAACTTGGAATAGTATAGTAGCCAATGATGACCCGATCAATTTCTGATAAGGACCCACACAATTTTTTTCCAACATGGCCGCCAAATTACTTCATTGTTTGATTTGTGTCAGAAGCCTAAAACTTGGCATGATGCTAGCTATTGGCGTCTCCGTCATTTTCCATTTAATGTTTCGGGGTGTTGACTACGACTTGAGGGATGTCCACGTCATCTGTGATGTCATTGATGACGTCATCAGTAGGAGTAGTAGCCAAAGTGGGGGTGTGAAGGAAGGTGTCTGGGGTAGAGATGGTCCATCCATGGTCCGAATGGGCCGTTTGGTGTCACTGTGTCAACTTGTAGCTCTCTGCAAGTAGACGACGAATGGTATGGTATTTGTTGGAAGTCGCATTGTGCTACGCATGCGCAGTTGGGCAGTAGTAACGAAAGATGTCATTTTGGACGTGGGAAATGACATATTTGGGCAATCAAGAGACCCATATTTGATCCAAATGGACCGGTTGAAGTATCCTAGTGAAGCTTTCGTGGGGTTGAGTCAGACTGGCGTGTTTTTTATTGGACGTCGCGCCAATCTGCGCATGGGCAGTTGAGGTGTAGTAAGTAATAGTGGTCATTCTGGAGGTGCGCATGGGTATATTTGAGCGATTGAGGGACCATTCCTGGTCCGAATGCGTCGTGTGAGGTGTCAAAGTGAAGCCCTCGCTGTGTAGACCACGACCTGAGGGATGACCACGTCGTCTCTGATGTCATCGGTGAGGTCATCGGTAGTTGAAGTAGCCAAAGTGGGCATTTTGGGGGTGTGAAGGGAGGTTTTTGGGGTAGAGATTGACCATCCGTGGTCCGAATGGACCGTGTTGGGTGTCATCCTGTAGCTGTCTGCATGTAGACAACGAATGGTATGGTTTTTGTTGGAAGTCGTATTGCGCTACGCATGCTCAGTTGGGCAGTAGTAACATCAAGCTGTCATTCAGGGCGTGCGTGGGAGTGTGTCTGAGCGATGGAAGAACCATTCTTGGTCCGAATGCATCGTATGAGGTGTCATTGTGAAGTCCTTGGTGTGTAGACCACGACTTGAGGGATGTCCACGTCATCTGTGACATCATTGGTGATGTCATCAATAGGAGTAGTATCCAAAATGGGCATTTTGGGCATGTGAAGGAAGGTGTTTGGGGTAGAGATGGACCTTCCGTGGTCCAAATTGCCCGTGAGGCGTGTCCAACCCCCATCTTAAGGCATGGACACACTAACGATGGTGAGTGAGTGAGTGTGTGTTTGTGTATGTGTGTATGAACATCGTGCTTAGTTAGCGGTTTCTCTTTCGGAAGACATGGAGGCTCTTTTCTGTCGCTGGCAGACAGAACTGTCATAGCCACAGCGTCAGGATCAATAGAACAAAGACCATTGCGAGGTCCACGAGCCGTCGCTGGTTCCGGCGTGAGCGGTCGTGGTCCATAGCCCGAGCATCAAGGGTGGATTTCATAGTCCAGTATAGCGGTGGGTGATAGCACACCTAGCTATAGGGTCGAGGATCGCTTCTCTGAACTCTTCCAGGATCTGGCATCATCCCTTGTTGTCGTCGCCATCTGCAAACATGGACCGAACCACTGCTCGGTAACCCATGAGTGAGTTAACCATGGTCACATGGCGTTGTAAGTCGTGCAAGCGTGTAAAGGACTTGGAGCAACTGGTACTCGAGAACATCGTGGTGTAAGTGGTTGAACGAATGACTGCTGAAAGAGTCAGAACGTCTGCTTTGATAGTGCGCTAGCTGGCGATCTATTTTTAGCACAACCGGTTTCGACGAAAATTTCGTTATACCCCCACTTTCATAAACCTTCCCTACAAAAAAACTCCCCTAAGTTGTTCTCGCCACCAATCGCCGCATCGCCGTCCTGCCACTTGAATCATGTGTGTGTGTGTGTGTGTGTGTGTGTGTGTGTGTGTGTGCGTGGGGGCGTGTGTGTACACATATAAACCGTAAGATGAGGACCAAGGCTTGAATTCTTACTACAGACCGACGTTGCTCCAAGATCCAGAAAGTGGTACTTGGACTGTTTTTTTTCATATTAAATTACATTTCTTTTGGCAGCCATCTTGAATACGACTGTCATTTTACCGTGAAAAATAAAGTTTGTTCGAAGCAGGAATTATTTGCTTGGCTTCAGCACAATACATTAAGTGCACAATACAGACATAATCCTTTACGCATTATATGATGATTTACCACTAATTTGACCATTATCATGGCCACCATTTTGAATTTGGCGGCCACCTTGGAAAATAATTTTACAGGTCTTTCTTGAAAGTTTCATGACCTCGACTAAAACAATAAACAGTATTATTATCATATTGCTGTATTTGACCATTATTTTGGCGGTCATCTTGAATTTGGCGGCCATATTGGAACAAAAATGAGTGGGTCCTTATCAGAAAATGGTCAGGACATCTTTGGCTAGTATCATGCCAAGTTTCATGCTTTTACCTCGAAGTGCACAATTCGGCTAGTTTTGTGCACGATATTGCTCCACTATTAGCGCGGGTCAGTCTCTCCTCAAGAGCATTCTATTGTGAATAAATCTGTGCGCTTGTTGACATGATAAATATTTCGTGTTTGTTTGAGTGTAGCGAAGTAGAACAGAATGTAGTTTTGTCAAGATGTTCGCAGCCGATTTACTTCATATTAAGTAAGACTGTTTTGAGTGGTCTATGACTGGGGCTTGAAGGTACCGCGCCTCACTGGTCGCAGACAAACGTGATGTACCGTGCTTTGACATTTAATCTCCCGGGGTCTCGCGTTAAATATCCCACGCCTGGCCGGTTTCATCTCTCCATCACCAATCCGGGATGGTCGGTTTGTCAGCCCATTACCACTCGAATTAGTAAGAATATAACAAAGAGTCAAATTAGGTGGCCTAGTCCAGTATAACTCTACTTGTGCCTATCGCATTGAAGGTCCACCTCTGTTTGGCAACGTGTATCACGGACTGAATTACCTTGGAATATTGAACGAGTACTATTCGCTTTGAACAGGTAATTTGGTAAATCATAGACAAAATATATTTAAATATTCGTTCAGAAAATACTCATTTGAGTATACATTATATCCGAGGTTTATACAATACGACTTACTTTTGCTTTACACATGTCATCGTGTCTGTACATGTAATCAGATAATCTATTTAGGTTACTGTATCGGGTTGAAGCTGCAAATTCTCGATTTTTTTTGTCTTATACCAGAGTACACAGTCAAACCTACAAGTTGGGAGAATAAAAAATTATTAAAATTAGTGTATTGTAGTAAAAAAAACATGATTTTTTAAAACACAAGCCATTCGTGGTGCAGTAATGCTGATTGGATTTTGGCCGATTTCTCCGTTTAGTTTTTCGCCAAAAAGAGGTCTTTCCCGTTCTAATTTCTCTCTTGTTATTTGATGTACAAACATGAACTTTGGACACAATATTCCAATCATGTAGATCTTCAAAAAGTTGCCTCAAATTTTATAAGGTCGGCCCTGTTCATGAATTATTTATGATTTAGTTGAAAGGGGTCGAGTTTTTGTAGATTTTTTCAATCTTTCATCTTTACACGACGATAAAATAACTTCTAGGCCCTAACTAAAAACCCGTGGCAATTTTTACCTCCGTCGATCAGACCGAGGTCTAGGAACGCAACGTGAAATCTCCCGCCAAATAATTGTCATATGGGGAACCCACGACTCATAGTATTTCCAATAGGGATCGTCATGAAATCTTGCACTTTTTCTTTGGACACAATTGAAATAATGGGGTTCCCCATTGCAATGCATTGCAGTGGGCCTTGCTTCTGTAGTCGGGTTCCACCTCAACGAATTGAAACTCACAGCGAGGCTGAACCCAAATCGCTGAACCTCAAACGACGTTGCCAAATCAGGTCAGATTTCCCATCAATTTTCTCTACCCCCCTTTGGCTAAACTACACCCGTTCTCTCCCTCTTTTCCCCATCAAACGAAAGCTTGTGAAAATCTAGGAGGCAGGAAATATTCCCTTTCCACCAGCAAACACGTTATTAGGCTCTATTTCCCGAAATAAAATTTACGGTGGGGAAGGTCACCAAGGTCGCGCAAACCAAGACATGTTGTTGTTTTCCATTTCCGGGTTTGTATTTTGAGTCATTTCTTGTTTCCAAGAGTGTTTCATTACTCCAGATCTATGCGAACATGTTCTATGACATATCATGTTCTAACGCAGGTCAGTCTCGTTCCATCGAACTATAGCTAATTAGTCGTTAAATCAATAACCGAACAAAGGGGGCGTGGTCCATATACTTGTAATGTTGTGTAAAACTGTAAAATGCATGTTTTATTTTTCGTTTATTTTTTATTTTGCTGCATGTTTGGGCGCGGAAAAAGTATCCGTAATCTTCCACTGATATATAACGTAGATGGCAAACCTGTCTCATCGGCTGCGAAACCCAAATTGTATGAAAATTCAACGCAAACAACATGTGCTATTTTTCTTTGTTTTTATTCAAAATACATGTTTACTTTTGGGTCAAATTTATATTTCCATGCTTGATTGAGACTGGAAATGCATTGAAACTTCCACCAGCATGTCCCGTAGCCCATAAGACTTTTACGTGGTCTGCCAAATCAAAATTGTGCGATTAATCAACGCGCAGCACATGTACCAAATTCATGTGTTTATTATGTAAAATGCAGGTTTGCTTTTTTCTGCAAATTCATATTTCCCTGCCGGTTTCAGATTAAAAAAACCATTAGCAAAGTTTTGATAACATGTGGCGTAGATGATAAACCTGTCACGTAGTCCTTGAAATCCAAATTGTGCAAAAATTCAACGCAAACAACATGTACAATATTGTAGCATTTTTGTGTAATAGTCATGTTGATTTTTGGGTCCGTCATTCATAATCCAGCCGTCGTCCATTAGAGAATATCCGCGTCCATAATCCAAAGACCTATTCCATTTTCCACATAACAGTATTAGCACCAAATTCAAAAAGACAATCATAGTATACATAAAGATAGGCTTGTTTCCTGCAAGAGAGAAGCGGTCAACAGTTTTCAATGATGCCGACAAGACATCATGATGTTCCAAAAATATCAAATCCGTATCGCTGATCAGTATTCTTAATCCATAATATTCGTTATAGAATCGTCATCTAAAAAAAGATGTATCTCAGTCACGCTTTGATTGTGACTGTTCATATGAGTACCATGAGGATCTTGAAGTACATGGGTTCATACGGCCCCTAGCCCCGGGTTAAGCGGAATTAGACACAAGTTACGAAACGTAGCGCCATAGATCTTGCACGCTACGTTCGTATTTGCTATCAGCATGCGATATGTATCGCCAAATTTGAGAAACTTTTGAGTGGAGGCGCTTGGTGGAATAGCCCTGTTTTATAAGTTTCTGCAACAATGTTTTGTGACGTTGATTAAAATCATCACATTTAACACAGGATCTAGCAAATGCTACTAAGCGAGATATGTATACGCCATATGCAGGTCCCACTGGAATATTACTATCCAGAAAGGGATAGTTTGCGATGTCGAAATTGTAATCATCTCTTTTGTCATAAAGTCGACGAGAGAGAATGCCCGCTTCATTTTTATAGAGATAGAGATCTAAATAAGATGTGCCTGTAGGGCTATCTGTAGTTTCCTTCAAATCCAGTGAAGGTGGACTTGGAATGCATTGGAAAACTTCCGCCAACATGTCCCGTAGTCCATAAGACTTTCACGTAGTCTGCCAAATCAAAATTGTGCGATTTATCAACGCGCAGCACACGTACCAAATTTATGTCTTTGTTATGTAAAATGCAGGTTTGCTTTTTTTCTGCGAATTCATATTTTCCTGCCTGTTTCGGACTGGAAAACAATCAATAAAGTTCCGCCAACATGTGTCGTACATGATAAACCTGTCACGTAGTCCGTGAAATTCAAATTGTGCGAAACTTCAACACAAACAACATGTACTATATTGTAGTATTTTTGTGTAATAGTCCGGTTGATTTTTGGGTCAAATTCATATTTCCCTGCCTGTTTCGGACTGGAAAACCATCAGTAAACTTCTGCAAACATGTGCTGCTTCCCATAACAGTATCATGTAGTTCACAAGCCAAAAAACGTGTGATTCACAGCAACATGTCACATGTATAAGCTTATACATGTACAATGTCATATATGGCATGTTTACTTTTGAATTAATTTCATATTTCCAGTCATGGCAATTACCTGGAGAGCACTGAAAAACTTATGCAGACATGTGCCGCTGCCCAGTCCACAGACCACTAATCCTGCAATTTACAGCGACATAGCACATATACATGTACAATGCTTTGGCATATGTTTACCTTTAAATTTATTTCATAGTTCCAGCCATAAACTTGATGTAAGATACAATAATCTTCTGCCAACATGTTGTAAAGTCCATAAACCTGTCACGTAGTTCATGAAGCACATAAGCATCAGAGTCAGTGATTGGCCACAACCCCCCACCCCAACCCCCACCCACCCCCTGATTCCTCAGGAAATAAACATTAGGCATGTAATGATGACCGGCAGAGTGATACATGTGTCAATCGGTCAGACATTTTCAAGGATGCCCAGTTTTACCTCAAAACAACCATGCCGGACTTCATGATCTGTACTTGTTTTTTTTGTTTTTTTTTACAAAATTATCTCCCTTGACCAGGTGAGGACTTGAATGTGTCAGAAATGATTTAGCTTCTAGAAACAAAGACTTCATTTCCTGAGTACCATGGTGTTATATATTGTTATGATTGGCTTAACTTTAGCTGCTGAAGATATTTCTAATTTGAGGATACTGGGCAATCATACTACATTTATTTTCATAACTTCATTTATTTTCACAATACATAATCGAGATTAGCAAGTGAAGTTTTACAACATAATATAATACGCATCATGGATCTCCTTCAGTTTAGTGTAGACATATATACCCTTGGATATCTGTTACCCTAATTCAGTCATAATATTGTCTGTATTATATTGATGTCGACAAGGAATATACATAATTATTTGATAGTATTATTAATTGTATGTTGTTTATGATTAGCATGAA